>JAQFZP010000629.1:0-30284 GCA_034695745.1 Geophilus truncorum | reverse complement strand
AAGTGTTTATTTAATGTGCTCCAAGTTGATATCACTAAACTGCAATTTTCAAAGAGCAAAAACGAGCATTTCTGGTCTTCAAATTTATTTTGGATTTAAAAATTTCTTGGGTTTGGTAAAACAAGAAGTGCTTTTTTAATGTGTTTTACCGGTTGTTTTTTGTGATTGTTGTTCGTTGAGTTGTTGTTTCTGCCGCTGTACGGCGCTAGTGGCTTGTGTTGTTGTGATTTGAGCAATGGCGGTTGGGAGTGTGATGAATGTTTATTCCTGCTAGTTGTGTGCTTAAACGCATTTATGGGACTTGATTTTGATTGTGTAACGTGAGTAAGTTGTTTGGTTGAAATTGTTTGGTTGTGTGTGATTGTAAATTGTGATTTTTAATTTCATTTTTTTTTTTTTGTTAGGATTATTTTGCGAGTTGCGGGTTTGGACGACAGGTGGCTTAGCCAGTCGGGGTTGTGACATTTCGTTTGAGCACTGATGCTGTTCTTCACGGCGATGTTGCGGCTGATTTTTTATTTTTATTCATTGGTGGGGAATTTTAACGTGAGTTTTGAAACTTCTGCATTTTTTATTTTTATTCATTTTTGGGGATTTGAATGCGAGTTTTGAAATTTCCGCAATTTTTAATTTATTTTTTGACTGGGATTTGAACGTGAAGTTTGAAATTTCGGCAATTTTTACCATGAAGAGCGTTTATTAGCGGCACTTCCGGTTACATTCTGGAATTAAAATTTTAAGAGCACCAGATACTAAACTTGGGTCACCCGTCCCTGAAATTTGATGTGTCTATCTAAACCGGAAGTGGTTTTAAACGCCGCTCCGAATAGCGATATCGGCATTTTGCATTTCAAAAATTTAGCGGTTGCACTACTTAGCGAATTTATAATTTCGCAATTATTATTAAGTTTATTTCTTTCACGAATTTATTTTTTTGCTACTTGTTTGCAACAGCAATTATAAAAATAGAATTCGCGTTCTTTCATTTCGCGCTGATAATTTTTGCTACAATTTGAAATGCGTTCCATTTGAATGCGAGTTTTGAAACTTCCACATTTTTTAATCTCTTTTTTGGTTGGTTTTTGAACGTGAGGTTTGAAATTTCAGCAATTTTTAATTTTTCTCTTCGACTTTACTTTTCTTCGATCACCACTTCACATCTTCGATTGCAATTATTTGCGATTAATTATGAAATTGTAATTTACATTTAAATGTATAGTTTTTTATTTAAATATTATTTTATATTATTTTTGGCCATTTAACCCATAATGCATATGTGTTTTGGTTTCAATTACAAAATAGTAATTTACAGCATATAATAATTCTTTGTTTTAACTTAGTTTTGTCAAAATTTTTATGTTTTTAACATACTAACATTACAATTGGTAATGTAGTACACTATTGTATCTTCGATATTTTTTGCTTTTGGTTTTGAAGCCTAGTTTCCGCCGAAGATGAGTCAGGACACTACAAGCCATTGCACTCAAACAAGTTTGTCGTGTTGTTTGAGAAAAGCCTTATTAGAGACTAACATATTATGACTTTTTTTTAATGTTTATTATATTACTTAATATCGCCATGTAAGGCCAAATATCAATTCTGACATGTGGCTTTGGTTTCAAGTATGTTAAAAACATTTTATTAATAATTTTGTTTAATTTGGTTTTAATATAATCTCAAATCGCTTGAAGAACTTTTTAAACCTGATTTGCCAGAAACTGCTTTGCCACTGAAGTGTTCCTGTTGACTAGAAATTCCTCTTAGACCTCTCAAGCCTTGACTGCCAAGCTCATCTTTCAAATCAGGTGGCCCAAAGTTTTTGGGGAAACTTCAAAGTTGTAGACTTGTAGTGGGCCAGCTTTTCTTTTCATTTTTGACTTACATGGTTCAGCTGTAATTCCTTTGGTATTAATGATATTTTTATCTTTACCATGTGGTTCAGATTGTTCGAAAATTGCCTGGGATAATTTTTAGATTTTTAAGCTAACATTATTCGAAGTGAAGTCTTTGGTTGTAAAAAAATCAACATGGCCGAATTTTGTGTTGGCAAACCTCTTCATCGGCTGCTAGCTTCGGTGGTTTCCTATTGTTTTTCTGTTCGATTCCCTGCCATTCTTTGATTTTGGTGTCTACTATTGTCAGTTAAATTGAAAATTGTTTATATAAGTTGAAAAAGTAACAAAAAAAACAGTATGGTAACAACAAAATAAAATACAACAACATGAAAAAATGTATATTAAATAAATTTTATTAAAAATTTAAAAATTTTCAGTACCATTTAAATATTTTTTGTATTTTAAATTTTATTTGCATAAAATAAATTAAAATTTATGTTCTAAAGTCACGGTCAGTATAATAATTTAAAAGAACTAACTGTAAGGCTTGTGATTGGTTGGAGAAATATGCTCATCATGGTCTAGAGCCTAATTGTTATACATTTTATCAGTTTGGGGTGAAAATTTAATAAGTTTCATCTGCTGCTTTCCTATAGTGAAGTTCAAAATTGTAAGAACTCCTAATTTTAGTGTTTACTCTTTTCTTGCAAATCAGAAACTTCATCATTGCTAAACCATTTTTTTAGGGGTGTTAGATCATCTTAATAAACAATTTCTTTTGATGATACATTTACTACAGAACGGTCTGATTGGAGATTAACTATTTTTTTCTCATTTTTTGTTAATTTATATGCATCTTTGTCAATTCTGTAGAATTATTTTTATCAAAGCTGTTTTTTTCTTGTGAATTAAGAAGACCAAACTGTTGCTTTACTTTCAAGTGTGAATATTCATGTTTAATCAATATCATGTTTAACTTCACAATTTGATAATATACCAAACTAAGCTTTGAAAACATCATTTTCTTGTGCATGAATTAATTCTTTAAGATCTTTAATGCAAAGATCAGCATTGACAGGCTTAAATGATTGAAAAATTTTAATAACATGATGCATTGCTTCATTATTGTTGTTCAGATATAGTGCTTTCCCCAGATTGTTTTCCAGCATAACTTTAGTGATTGTTTTACTTTGCATTTCACCAACTTTTGATTTTCAAAAATACTGAATGAAATTATCAATTTCTGCAGCTTCATGTCTTGCTTTTCAAAGAATTTCACGTTTCTGCAATTGATCAAAGTAATCTTCAGTAGTTGTCTTATATACGAGCCTATTTGGTTCTTCAAATATTTCCTATTTAAAAAAAAATTATATTAGAACTGAATTTAATGGTAATATTAGAATTAACTTGCATGGAGTATTTTGCTTGCTTCGCTCTTTGGAAACCAAAACCCTCTTAATTTGTTAGTCACATTACATTTGGGTATATGACACACAATAGTGGTATGCTGTTTAGAAGACAAGAATGTAATTCCTTTTGTAAGGTGTTCATCTAGTCCATAAGCAGTGAGGTAGAGTAGGCAAGCTTCCTTTCTTATCAATGTTTGAAGAAAAAATTTGTAGGTTTCTTCATTCTTGTTCATAAATATTATTTGACCAATCAACACTGGAGAATGATCTGTTCTCTTGACTTTTAACATTGTATTAGTATACGTTATTACCATAAAAAATTTTCCCACGTTAAAGGTGGCACATCAAGTCCTAACACAGAAATAAAATCTTTTTTTTTTTTTTTTTTATGGTAACAAAAAGTAAAAATGTCTTAGATTTGCTCATCTGAGTAAAATATAATTCTGGCACCATCTTTAAATGAATATTCTTGAATGAAATGTTGCATGTTACCTTGCTTGAGATGAATTACACTGACAAGGGGAGCGTCCTGACTTAAGGGTAATGGAATTGCCCGAATTTTATACAAAAAAATTATCATACTAAATTATATTATTCACTAAAATTATTTTACTAACTACTCAATGCAATAAGCAGTGTTGTGAGCGTTACCGCTATTTACCGTAATCTGAGTAGCGCTACTTTCATAACTGGCGCTATGAAAAGAGCGTCGCTTTTGACAATTGTCTATAGGCGGCGCTACTTTAGAGCACTACTGCGGCCGGTTTGAAACAAATATAAAAATCTCGTCAGCAAGACGGTAAAAAAAATTTGTAATATCTCTTCAAATATTTGCAAATCTCAACTCTTTGGTCAAAAAATGTCTAAAAATTCCTAAATATTCACTTTTTTTTTTTTCATTTTTTTTTTGAGGTTTTATACTTTTCCACATTCAAAATAGAATCTAATTTGAAGTGTGCAGAGCACATACAGTATGTGCTTTTTCTCGGCTCAGGCTTTCATTTAGACCACAAGCTTCAACCCAAACAACTTAAAGCTTTTTAAAAAAAAAGACACATTTTTTTCCTGTTTTTTGACACTTTTATCCGAATGTTTACATGAATTAATATTAACAGCACAAGTAAGCATTTTATGTTATTTTTGCCGCTCAGCTGACGACAGAGAGAGAATTGACATTTTGTGACTTAGTGCATGATGATTGGCTAAAGCTGTTGAACCGATTTCTCGCGGGATGGCGCCTCTCTTTCGTGGTGCGTGGTCACTGCTATATTTAAGTCTAAAATGGTAAATTCTTGTATAAGTTTATAATGTTGAATAGAAGTTTAGAATGCTGTATCTTATACCACGAGACCCTGCCGACAAATACCATTAAGAGTTATAGTAATCTGGAATCCTGGATGGAAGTATGTTGAGGTCGGGGGTGTCTGACGCAATTCTCATCGACAAGATTCCAGAATCTCGAGATTTTGGATAAGATTCCAAGATTCTCTGAGATTCCAAGATTTCTTGAAATTTCTCAAGATTTCTCAAAACTTTTGAAAATTTACTAATTAATTTTACAAACAAATAATCATTAATTTATTAAAATTTTATTATGCAAAATTTTGATAATTTTCATCAAATTTTCATCAAATTTTACAAGAAAATCTGTAATAGGCTATCACAATTTGTTTTTAAAAAAAATTATAAAAATTTATTTGTAGTATTTAGAAAAGTATTTTTAAAAAAATCCTCATTTAAAAATTTCTACCACCCACCATAGTACCTCATATAATGTGATAGAAGTTAAAACCAAAGATGCTAAAACAACCCATAATTTTTTTAATTTATTGGTGCCCTTCACACAAAAATTTCTGTCATTGGACAGACTGCCTAGTTCAAACAGTAGCCATACTGCTGTTGATTTTCTTATAAAAAATCCCCGTCATTAATAACATGTTTCATCTAAAAAGATGTTGACATCTTCATTTAATGGAATAAAATAAGGAAACCCCCAATGTTGCATTTTTTTTCCTTTTAACTTTCAAATTGCTGGTTGTGTTAACTTCTATTGTTGCATCATCTATATAATGTTTGTTCCATGTGGTTTTTTAAATGTTTTTTTTGTTTATGGTAACAAAAATACCGGTAACATAAAATAATTGTTTTGTCAATCATGGCTTTGAAATAGAACAATTATTTTAATTTTATCATAACAAAACAATTGTTCAGTTGTCTGACATGAGATCTATTATTTTTTTTATCATCAAAATTGTTATTAACATTATACTTTGTATTAAAGTTCAAGTGTTTTGTTCACAACATTTTGTTCTTTTTATGAATAAAATAAATTTAATCAACAATCTGTTTCTCATTTGCTAAGTAATTTATTTTGTCATATCAAATTGTTTTCCACGTCCATTTTTATATTATCTTAGCTTTATCATAACAAACATAGATTTATCAATTCAATAGGTTTTGTTGCTACCACATGATTTCCTATAATCTAAAACTGTTTTAATAACAATTGTATCTACATTTAAAAAAAAAAAGAATCTTACAGCAAACAATAAACAAACAGCTCTGCACTCCTCAAAGTCATTACATGACAAATAACCAAGAAGCCTGTAATTTAGAACTGCAATTATTGAATAAATCAACATCTCATCCATTGAGCTCGTAAAGTAACAAACATGTCTCCATTTTTTATTTCCTTCATTTTTTTTTCAACAAGATGACAAAAGATGTGGATGCCTAGGTGAGATGCTCCACATACCAAGAATTCCAAAGCAATGACTCAACTAAACCAGATCTAATATTGAAGCCAGTCAAGAGAGACCCTAGACTCCTGTTGCACAACCCCAAACACAGCTCAAGTGGTGGCTTTTCACATACACAGCCAATCCTAATCAAGCAGACCCTGTCTAAGAGGTGGGGAGGAGCACTTTAGAAAAAATTTCAGACCAAAACTTAATCCCATGCTGAAAACCCATGCAATGGGTATTCACAAGTGACAAGCAGCAAAAAGAACAGTTTTGAGAATCCCAGTAATCTCACCTGACCTGTTTTGCTATGAATTCCAAACTGAAAAATGTGCTGTTAAAACGAATTGACACTGCCCTATGATGTCATCACACACAAAAGGCATCCGGTTCAACATTTACTTTTTTCCCTATCAAAACCCTTGCAATTGGGAATTACAGACATTTGAGATATATGAAACGACAAAAGATGAATTAACTGAACAAGGGGAGTAGATTAGAAGAGGATCTTTTACTTTCATTTAATTATAACTGTTGACTTTTTGTGAAGAAAATAAAAAACGATGCAAGCAACCATGAAATTGGTAGATAAATCTGAAACCATTCATTGACTCTGTTTATCTTGTCACTCAATCATTTTTAAAACCAGTAAAGTAAGGGACTAAACAGAACTTGATGTTTTTATCACTTGTTTTTACAAGATACAAGAAGGTCTACAGTGGGTGGTCTTCTTGTTTGTAATATAAAACTGTGACATTTCTTGCACCAAAATTTATTTTACCTCAAACTTAACAACAGCCATTTTTCATGATTATTTTACTGTGGGAGAATTTGTTTAACTGTGCACAGTATTTATTTATTTATTCAACAAATCATTAAATTGTACCATCAGGTTTTGGATAACACATGATTGAAATAAGGCCACATATAGTGGGAACCCTGGCCACAAATCCCCTACCACCAGTAGGTCAAAAGCCAACGATGGCAAAGGTTAATCTTGCCACTACTTGAGCATGATCATCACGACATTGCCTATACAAAAGACAGATATGGTACGGTATAGCAAAAGAAATTCCTGAATGGTTCAACGAGTGTAAAAACTCACTCTTTAAAACATTAAAAAAACGCAGCAATTTTTAAAACAAAATTCCTTGCTTAAAATATTTTAAAAAGTCAATTATTTTTCAAGTGGAATAAGTAAATAAAAAAAAATAAAAAAAAAAACGTTAATTTTTTTAAATTTTTAAAAAATTTGTTTGGTTTTGCCTTGAGTTGCTCATTTTCCCCCCTTGTTTTTTTTTTTTTTTTTTCTATTTATTTTTTTCCCATGAATTTCAGTCTTTAAGACGCCAGTGGGTGGAAAAACTCATACAGTCCGCCTTTGAGCGAAAAGGAGTTTTTTTTTCCTCTAGCCGGAGGCTAAAGAAGTTTTTCTTTTATGATAAAAAGGGCAACATGTTGGAGATTTGAGCACCTAATTGCTGGGCTCCAGAAGCAGTTTCCCTCTGCAATTAAGGAGGCTGAGGTTGGAATCCGAAGCCAGCCGTTTAATAACACGGCAGCTTCATAATTCACTATTGCCCATCACGTCTATGGTTGTGTAAGCAATGTTAAAGTTAGGGGCAAATTGTGGGAAAAGAGGGAAAAGGGGCAGCCATTTGGGAGGAGCAATGTGGACTACTGGGATATAAATAGAGAATCAAGAAGTTTAAGTTTGAAATTTATAGCCTTGGTTTCTAATAAACTTTAATTTTTCTTTACAAATTTATTACGTAATTCTCTTTTATGGTGTTTTTTCCACAAACTCAGACATTTAAAGCATTCTTTGATCACGACCTGCGCTTCGCAGACATAACATTTCGTTACACAACTCTTTCACCCCAATAAACAGTGATTTATGCATAACTTACAAGTCAGATAACAGCTACATGTCACTGCTATAACAAAATAAACACTTAATGATACAATAACAACAATTTCTTTAATAATAATAACAAAAAAAAAAAAAACTCCTTTTCTAAACCACAACACACCCACTTTATCACAATCTCTTTCATGTGGTATGTCAGCAATTCCTGCTTGCCATGGAAACTCAGTTTCGAGATAATTCCTCATGATAAAAATAAAAGCAGCACAGAGATTCCGAGAAAAAATGTTTTGGTTGAAAACAGACCTCAAAGATAAAGAAAATTTAACAAAACGTTTACTGTTATTTTTGTAACTTGGCCACCTGTTCACTTGAGACCAATTGACTCATTGCTTCATCACCCTCCTGGTTTTTGTCATTTGATCAACTGCCGTTTCCCTTTTGGTACAGTATTGTGTTCAAACGACAAAAGGTCTTCTTTTGACCTTTCTTACTGTAACACTAAAAACACACAATAGACGTTTGTAGAATCCTTTGACGCGGGCAATATTTTTCAATTCGTGTTTCAATCTATTATATCACCCTCACAGTTTGAATGTCAATTGCACGTCTATTTCTTTCGAACGTGACTCACGATTGTCTACCTCACCTGGTTTGATTTATACTTCCGAAACAAATAATCTAAGATTCAATTGATAACACTTTCCATTTTTATTTTTATTAATTATAAAGTACTCAGGAAATTGTAATGTCAATTATATGTTTAAAAAAAAAAAAAAGGTCAAATAATTGTTATTTAATTTAAAAAATTTCGAACGTGAGAAATTTTTTTTAATTTAACTTTTACAGATTAGAAAAACATTTACCTGTTTCCTGTGTACCCGTCACTTATTCATATTTCTGTAAAATGTCAAAGGAAACACGACCACAAATTTTAATTTAACATACCGGTACTTTTCAAAGCATCAACAAATTGTCTTCCATAATCGTAAAGATAAAAGTTGTATCATTTTTTTTTTAGTTTTCAACGGCCATGAAAAGTATCTGTAAAAAGAAAGGAAAAAAACCGTTAATAATAAAAATTAAATTTAAATTTAAATTTGTTTAAGTCTCATGCTTCACTGCAAACACGAAAAACTTTCTACGTGTATTAAATAAATTAACTGCCAAGATAGAAATTAAATCTCGTAACGGTTCATGTCTGCTCGATTGTTCCTTAAGTAATAAGTCACCCCTGAGCAAACGAATCTGAAATTTTCTTTGGCCTTGAGTTCTTTTTAAATGACAGTTGTTGCTTCGTGACGAGATTGAGGATTAAATTAGAGAGGGAGAAATGAGATAATCATTTTAGAAACGGTTGTATTTCGAATAAGCAACAGTCAACATTCCTAAAAATAAAGGGTTTTCGAAAATTACTTTTGCACCTATTACAATTGTTTATAAATGCAACACTGAAAGTGACTTCGCGGCACAGCAGCCAAATTGTGAATAATTCATAGAAATGACAAATGAATTAATAGTTTCAATTTAAACCTATTTATTTTCCAAAAATTCGTGAGAAAATTAATCATCTACAAGTAGAAGCTAGACAGATTGCGACACACACGTCAGATAAAACCAACAGATTCACACGAGACACAAAAGAAAAAACTAGTTTACGTTGCACAGATTAAGTCTGGTGATTATTCACCTCTGACCTGATGCATTGGCCTTTGATAACCCCTTTCACCACCATCAAGATGGTGGCTCCAGATCAAGTTTGATTAACTTGATTCATTCTCATTTTTTAAATTCTTAATTACCCTACATAATACAAACAGGAAGCCTCCAAATTAAAATCGATAAAGTACATTTATATGTGAAAGTTAATCTGATTTGTGATTGCTAGATATCCATGAATGGAGATGGAACAATGACTAACAGTCAGAACCACAACATTAAAATAAACAATTTTGTGACTCATTTCTTGCTTGTAAGCAAAGGAAATGAATTTACATTGAATGCTGGAGTATTAATCAGAATGATAATTTGAAAATGCATGAATGTTTAATTTCTTATATCATTAATGATAAATGATACCTAATAATAATAACAGTAAATTAAGTTGTCATGAGATCAGTTGTCAAAACAGAAAGGTTTGATCTACTTTGACAATCTTCTTCCTGGTTATGCCCAATGAGGATATCCTAGAGATGTAGCAGCAAAGATTTTAAGTGACTAAAATTCATTTAAATCACTACGGTACCTGAGAATGTGAAAATTGGTTGCAGAACGATTAAATACTAAATGTAATGTAAAGATATAAAGTTGAGCTCACGTAATTGTAAATTTGGTTTATTTTTAGCGTTTGTTTGTTATGTAATGTCGTAAAAAGACATCCGTTTGTTCTTGTTTAGTTTGTTGTTAGTGTATACTTGACAGTTATTAAAATTTGAAAAATTCGCTTTTTGATGGAGACAGGAAGTGCATTTTGAAGGCAACGCCGGATGTGACCTTCGAACCAACGTCTGGTAACTATGGCAACTGAGTGAGGGGAGGGAACGCAAGAAATTACAAAATCAACATTTAAAACTTCTTTTAAAAAAAAAATGACTAAATTTATTTTAATTATCTAGATCAAAAGATGAAAAGAATGAATTAGAATAATGGCCAAAGTATAATTTGGATATAGTAGTTAATTAACAATTTTTTTGAAATATCATTAGACAATTTGAGTTTGACGTCAAGCAACAAATCACTCTGTCGCTTGCATCTTCCTAATAAATATGTAGCAAATTTTTCTCCCTATTCAATTTAACATTCATTAGCCCTATTTGAAAACAAAAAAACCTCATGAAGAAAATTATACCCTAAACTTAATCTATTTTGAGAGACAAAAAAGTGACTCGTAAACATAAATCAAAATGGAACAAACAGCTCAAATGTCAAGATACCGGGAGTCAAAGCCACTATATGGTGATATATGTACCCATAAAAAAGAAATAAGCGAAATCAATTTGTAATCGACTCTTTTCACACAAGTTTATATCTTATCAATCTGACAGTAAATTGGAAAATTAAAAATCACCTAACCCTATCATTATACAAATTAAAATAAAAAATTTATTAAACCGCCAAATCAAAGCAAAATGTCGGAGAGCCGGTTAATGGCTTCCCTGCATTACAATTAAGCAAATTTTTGTTCATTTCCATTTTATTTATCCAAACCGCAACTCAATTTCATACCTTCGATTCTCGAACGACACCTTAATTGCGATCAGAAAGATGTAGACCACCTGGGCCCTCAAATTACCCGTTTTGAACACGCTAAGCCCTATACTTGTCACGTCCGCCCAGGACGTGTCAAACAATTCACAGCCAAAACAAGAGGATGGATGCTTCATATTTTGCAACCCACCCAATCTCAGGATGACATAATAAAAGCATGAACAGCGCAAATAACAGCTTTCACATAACATCTGACAAAACTAGTTAGCGAAGCAAATAATGACAAATAACTATAAATTCCTTTCGTCATTTAACGTTAACATCTGCTAAACGATACGGTACAATGAAATTTAAGGTGCCCACCATTTTTTTTTTTTTTTTTTTTTTTTTTTATACTTACTTTTAAATTATGAGTGTGCCCAGATGTTAAAGGGCTGTTGTGCTTCATGACGGCGGGGAGTGTGGGTAGGGTAAGGTTTTTTTCTGTTCCCGCACTAAATCTGAGTTGATTATTGCCCTTATACCCAATACCTACTAGGAGACTATGAATTATTCTCTTCCATATTGCTCTTCTAGCGAACATCTGCTGATGGCTTATCGTATTTCAGATTTGCTAAGCTTCAGCAAACGATGCTTATTACCACTGACAAACATCTGAAAATTGTTCTCATAATTTTACACTGGTTTTAATCAGATGAGTAATCTCGTAATTGCAATTCCTATGGAATTTTGCTTTTCGTGCATAAATTTAGTTACATTTTATCTAATTTCTACATCAAAAAAAAAAATTACTTTTTCTTTTCTCAAGCAATTTTGTGTAAGATAATTTTGTTTTCAAGGTTTTTGGTGTACAAAACCAGTTTTCTAACTCAAGCATAACTCACTGTCGCAAAATAGCCCTATTCTCTAGAATAATTCAATTAACAACATAAAATAAAAATTTTCAATAATAATAATAATAAAAAAAAATACCTAATACCATCTAATTAGCCAACACAAAGCAATACTCACACTCATACACCACATGACTGTGCTTTTGCCTGTAGGCTTAGAAACATTATTATAATTCATTGTTCACAGTACAAATTGAGCTTCATACCATGACATTTTATTTCAAGACAGACTTGGGTTGGGTCTGACCAGCTTAAGGGCACACAAGTGGGATTGGCTTCGACAATAACAATCCTTGTGTGATATCAAACATCAAAATCACACATTTCACACTGGTCTATTTATTCTCGAGTGTCAAGCCCGACCATAAACACAATGTACCAGCAGAAATTAATATTCCATCTCGTATTGCGACAACTCTACCCACATAAAACTTAAAACAGCTGTAATAAAACGCTAAAAATCGTTTTTGATTTAATGTTTATACTATCTATAAAATATTAATTCATTTGATGCTATCAAAGTATGGCACGCGTCACAACTTGGTACCGCGAGCTTTGTTTCAACATCAGCTGCCCAACCCGCATCGCGTTGGGGACTAATTCTCCATATCCACAGCTGCGAGCTGCATTTTTCAATCTTGCACACCCCCAACTCGCACACCCCCACCCTCAACTGATGCTCCTTCATCAGGGCAACTGCAAATGAACCGGTATGGGGCAATTCGCGCAGGTGTTGAACATCCAATCAAAGTCGTACAAAGAGACGCTCAACTCGGGTAAAAATATCACAACAAAGGTGGAGTTTAACCATGTGATTGCAACATCATTAAACACGCGTCCCCTGTCTAGATTTTTTTTCGGGGATGAAGAAAAGTTTGAAATTAATTGTTGGTACAAGACTACAAGTCATCATTGCACCTGGAGTGAGGATGAGTTGGGATAAGAGAAAAAAAAGGACGCCGGAATAGGAGCGTAAACACGTGTAGGGTTAAATTACAAGTAGTAACACACGTTAATCCATTGATGCAAGTTTTGATTAGATTTTAGCTGGAGAATGTTATACTCGTAGAAGAGGAAAAGCGGATTAAATATTTTATAATTTTGAAATTAATGTAAAAATTTTTTATATTTCTTGTGTATAAAAATAGCAATTGCAAATAAAAAGTGATATAAAACTGATGACAAATGTACCCATTTCATCATTCCATACAATTACAACAAAAGCTTCATTATTTTTATCGCTTTTTATCATTACTCATCGTATCATTCATTATAGCTATATACTCCTCCACTTTGCAAGTCATTCCTCAAAATTCTTTGCAAAATGACACCTTTTCTTTCCACCCTCCGTCCAATTTCGAAAAAAAGAAAAAAACAATTTACAATCACATTTGGGGTACCGTAATGTTTAATTGGTTTTAAGTGGAGCACGCAGTAAAAATCGACTTGTAAAACAGATGGGTAGCGAAAGTAGACTGTAATGGAACGTGCCATAAAATGGTCAAAATGGCAGACTAAATGAGGCCATTAGGTGCCTTATGGCGTCTTATTGTGTCCAATTACAAGACATGAATCAAAGTCAAATGGCCGATGGTTTAGATAAGTGGACCGAGATCAAGGGGCAAGCCAAAAATCCATCAAAATTAAACCACCACATCTTTCACTTTAATTCAACCTACTATTTACCGTGTTTACTCTCTTTATTTCATTATTAAAATTTCAGTTAATTTTTTTTAATGCACTCTAACTACAAATGATTGGCATTGCATTGCATGCAAATTACATATTGGGATTAAAGCACGTGTAAGGTGGCAGCTGTGTTTGAAAAATTAGAGTTTACAGTCATCAAAATATGTGAGGGGAAACGATAAGCATCCACATCATATCAGAGATTAGATTAAGTATGATTTGACATATGCAAAGTATCATAAACAAATGACCTAAGCGGAAATTTTGGATCACAAAATTAATATAATTGATGAACTGCTAGTACAAATCTCTTTTTTTACTTTAATTTAAAAAAAAAATAACATGGGTTGTTATAACGGAGTTGCAACACGATATTATTGTTTAACTCGTGCATTTTATTTTATTAAGTCTTTAAACTAATGTCAATTTTGTCTGATGCTAAACACAGTTATAGGTTAAACAGAAGATCATTTTTCACGATTCTGACTTGCGCGCCTCTGGTTGCCATCTGTTGCGAGTTCGAGCCTTGTGCTACATGGTTGTCAAAAATTTGGAGAAAACGTGGCATCACCGAAACTAATTTTAATTTGGAACAAATCTAAAGGTCTTCTCTATCATTAAAAAAGCTGCATTGAAATTAATTGTAATTGCAATTACATCGCATCTGGCCTGAGCATATACTGTACAGTGGAACCCCGATATAGCGAACTTTGATATAGCGTAAACCCCTATTTAACGTTATTTTTATTTTTCCCCAGCGTAGCATTGGCTTTTTAAAACTTGATCGCTTATAGCGTGAACCCCTCTGTAGCGTCATTTTTCAGCCGGTTCGACGAATGACGTTATATCGGGGTTTCATAGTAGTTGCAAAAATAATAAGTTTTTCTTTCTTACTTGTTAGCCCATATCTCAAGCTCAATATATTTTAATTTTTTAAAGTGCCTCTTAGATATACTATAAATTTCCCGTTCATTTGTTCCCAGCATTTATGTGTAACCTGAAACAAGAGACCTCAGATAAACTTAATCTTTTAATCCCACACGTTCATTTTCTCAATTTCCGTTCTCTTTCTAATCAATGGAACTTTTTATACTAAACATTTTAAATATTCAAATGCTTTTTAAAAAAATTATATATTCTTACACACAAAAATATGGGTTTATTTTCTTCATATACAGTAATCCTTTCGACTACACCCCATCACGTCCTCCCATCACGCATTTCTTCAGAAGTCATTTAGAAATTTGCAGTAATTACCTCTAATTATCTTTTAACCCACACACCAAACACAAAACTATCATTAGCCCGCCTCACCCATCAAATCTCATCTCGTCAAAACTTTTAAAAACCAAAACTTTAATTCAAGTCGCGTTTTACGTAAAAGTAAAAATAAAATATACAAAATCATCAATATCCTGGAAATTGGTCGTAAAAATAACAGGTGCTGCACTTTCGAATTTCCAGATGCTTTCTAACTGCCATATAAGACCTACTAGGGGGCAAGCAAGTCGGAAATAAGTTGTCCACCCCCCTTCCACCCCCCCAGTGAAACAAAGAGAACCCCATAGTGTGATAAGTGACCTCATCATCATCACCCAGAAATAACATTACTCTTTCAGCTGGGGTATATTTTCATATATTTATTAAAAGACGCTAGAACTCGAGAGTTCACTGGTTCACTCAGCATTTAACCGGCAGGATTTGATTTCCGGTCGGTTTATTTAACATTTGATGCGGCAGATGTCTGAACTGTTTGTTTACGACGAATGAAATCCGATACCAAACAATTTTTTGTTTTATTTTCATCGCGGGAAAAAAAACTCAAAAAATTCAATGAAGCGAAAGAATTGAGAAGGAAATGGAGGAGGAGTAGAAGTGCATCTGGTCAATTTGTCCAGTCCAGCATGGGGTAAATGTGACATGCGAAACGTTTTTGGGGTAAAAAGGGTCAATTCTGCGGCGCGCGACACCTGTCTGCTACTGGACACCATCACAGTATGAGTTTTTGGTGCGCAAAGGGATTATCCCATACAATTCGACCACAATACAGTACATCAAAGAAGGCATCAAAGGGGGTTGGAAAATGCGGAAATGGACATCTGTATATTTCCTCACCATGCAACTACCCACCTGCAGTTCCATTTACCCATAACCCCTTAGAAATAAAAAAAAATAAAAAAATACCTGTGATTTTTTGCAAATCTAGATATCTAGTCATTTCTTCTTTAATCCTTTTTTGCGATGTCTCAGGTATTTCTTTAGCCGAAAGGGTTTCTTGAAGTTTGGGCAATCCTTCTTCCGTTAAAGGGTTAAAATTGTACCTTGCTTCTACCCTTTTTGCATCATCTCGAATCGCATCGTGAGAAAATTTCAGGTTTTCCTCTTTTTTTACACTCAGTGGTCGATTGTCACCGAAATGTTGCATGGGAACGAATACAGCAATCTGGAGAGAATAAATAAGATATTTAGGCTTGTTGTGTGTAAGAAAACGAGGTATGAAAAGTAAGTCGAATATCGGACCAATGACGAAAAAGAGGTTGAAAACAAGGTTACAAAATGGGTGGCGTTGAGCAATGAGGAGAAGATGGTAACTCTTTATCTACTGATTCTATTCACTGATTGGTCCTGTTTAAACATTACAAAAAAAATAACCTTTGAATTTTGTCGCGTGTCAAATTCATTAAGTTCCTAAAAATTTTATAAAATTATACTACAGATATATTTTCATATTTTTATCTCGTTGATTTTTTTTTATCATCAGATTAAAATATTTAAAAAAAAATATTTTGAACAATTTCAATCATTTCTTTTTTTTTTTTTAATTCTTAGATCGTCCTCTGAACTAGTTCAAGTATTTCCTTTTCCTGTGGACGCCATGGGGCACACCTTACTCTATGAACCCCATGTTTCATTTTAGGGACGGGCTTCCTGGCTCAACAAAAAAAAAACAATACCTCTCAAAAGCAATACATTAACATTTTTAAGTATAAAAAAAATTACTCCACGGTATTTTAGTGAACAAGGAACTTAGAAATAAGAGCGTGGGTGTTTCTGTACACAGTAAAATGAAATATCTTTTCTATTTTGAGGAGGTGAGGTTGATATTTGATATGACATAATGGAATTCAAACAGGTGACCAACAGTCTCATGTAAGCACAGTCAGGTGTTGGTGATTCAATGTCAACAAATAATCAAAGTTAAACAAAATTGAGCTGGAATTTAGCACCAGCACTCGAAACTGTCGGATCTTATATGATTGGTCGTAGGTGTAGAATTTTTTGTTATTTCAGATTAGATAATCAAGTCACAAGACCTCGGTTACCTCTTTGTTTCAATATTAACTTAAATATAAATATAAATTTAAATTTAAATTTAAAAAAAAATAAATAAAATTGATAAAAGTTTATAAAATACTGCTCAAAAATATTTGTTCTTGTATATGGAAATTTAAAGTAAAACCCTTCAACCTTGGACTAATACACCAAAGTGTATTATAGTCCAAGCTTCAACCACCAATCTAAAATTTAAATAAGTAGCTAATTGTAATCAAAGGGTTAAATCAGCACAAGTAAATTCAAAAGGTGTCATTCAGTATCAATTGAACATAAAAACATTGAAAAGATCCATTCATGCACACATAAGAAATGAAAACCAAATCTCCAATGTTATTTAGCATAACAATAAAAAGTTATGGCAACGTCCTGTCTAGTGGTTTTTGTAAGCCAAGTATTTGACAAGTGCAAATTTAAAAAGATTAAAATAAAAAATGAAGAATTTACTCGGCCATACGGCTTCAACTTGACTTTACCAGATGTAAAGGACAAAGGTTTTTTATAACCTGAAACAACTGTTAGTGGACTCTGGACTTGCAAGGGACACAACACAGCTGTGGCTAAACACTCGAGCAAGTGAACTACTTGTATATGGTAAACATTGATCGAATGATGCAATTTTAATTACAATTCGTCCCACATGAAACAAACAGATGAGTTGAAATGAGGGATAAAAGAAGCAGCAATGTGAGCAGTCAACCCCCATCAACCGGAAGAACACATTTCAATTGAAATCTATATAGATTGATGATTATACACACAAACTCTTCCCCTTCTTTCAAGGGACTAGACTGCGAGTATGGGGAGAAAACATCACACACTCAAGAGGGTCCGGTCCGGTCCGGTCCGGTTACACTCGTGTGGACGTGGACGTGGACGTGGACGTGGATAAATAAATTACAATTATATTCAAAATTTAATCCCTTTTCCGTAATAAATACATTTTATTTTTCAAATTTTTGTTTACAAGATGTTGCGAAAGGATTTAAAAGAAAAAATTGTTTGGAATTCAGGAAAACCCCCATTGAGTTGAGATAAAAATAAAATTGTTATGTGTTATTTGAGATGTGCTGCAGATGATGGAAAATGTTTTCGAATCGCTTCAGTATCAGCAACACTAATTTTAGAATGGCAGACGGAAAGAGAGCAACTTAAAAAGATTTTCACATGTGTTAAAAGCAACACTGTTAAAGCTTATTGATAATTTGTGTTTATAAATGACGATTCAGCATAATTTCAATGTCTTTATAGAGAAGTTTCGATCGAAGAGAGAAAGAGATAAAGAGATAAAAACATGTACGTATAATCATTGAATTTCCATATTTTGTCATTAGACAAACGGGTTGAATTTATTTGACGTAATTACTGTAATTAAATCATTCAAACTACATTAGACGATTCGTAGTTGTGACATAATAAATGAACTTGATTTTAGTAATCCCTTATTTAGAAGCGAGTAAAATCCTATTAGAATGACCAAGACAAATATGGCTAATTGGAATTTATATGAGACTTGTTTGTTTAAATAAATCACAGAGTTGGAAATGATCTTTGCATAAAATCCCTTTGACCTCGAAGAAAGATGCTAAGGAAGGAGGGGCCTACGAGTAGCACATACCCCCCTCGGGGTGTGCGTCTGGTTTTCAGCTTGCCTGCACATGCCATCTTTGCGGGGGCGAGTTTGAGCCACGAGGCGGGCACGCGACAACATCAAGGACGAAGCACAACCTCATGCCACACTTTATAAAATATATTTAAATAAATAAGTTCTTAAACAAAATTATATTCTCACCAACATTTGTTTTGTGTGGGAAAGTTATGGGTTTGTACCATGCGCCGTCTGGTGGGTGAACCTAGCAACATTATTTTTTTATTTTTTTTTTTTTATAATTAATTTTCTTTTTATTTTAGTGTAATTTTAGATTTAATTTATGTTAAATTACGAGAGAATTTTTGTAAAAAAAATTGATGAGGAGTTTGATTTCAAGGTGTCTTGTGAATGAATTTTTCTGCTTGAGAACCCAGGTGCGACGTCAAGGAGATTGGAATTGTCTTTTCAGTAACTCGAACACCTGACACCTCGAACACAATCAAAAATTCATTGTCCTTGTTAACGACCTTGAAACCAAATCCCTTATCTCGTGTGACGTACTGCCGGTATAAACTATCACGTTCTCACAAGCACGTAGTCAGCAAAAACGTAACGATCATTTTACAAAACCGTTGTATAAACTTCTTCGCGCATAAAGTATAAGCTCAAAATAAATATTAATACATTCAAACGTCAAACGGAAATAAAAACATTTAATAGGAAAAAAAAATAAAAATAAAAACAGAAATCTGAGATTTCATAATTAACAGTAAACAAAATTTACTTTTTTTAATAGTAATTACTAATTATTTTTAATTTTTAATTCTTTTTAATTTTTTTTAAATTTTTTTTTGGTTCTGAACGGTTGTTAAAATCTCCAGCAAAGCGTAACAAGTTGGGTCTTGTTATGTTTGATATGACGTCACTCTAGGAAATAGGTAAAACTCGCTGGATGACATCATCAAAACATAAAAAAAAAACATGAACTCTCAGCTTAAAAATATGTAGGGGTTTTAAAAAATTTCAAATTGTAAAATGATGCAAGTAACGGAAAAAAAAAATGAAAAAAAATGGAGTCCGTTAGACAAAATTTCAAATTCAACAGAATTTCAAATACTAGTGTAGTATTAGTACTAATACAAATACTCAAAAATGTGCATCATGAGTTTAAAAAACAAAGATAATTAATTTAAAATATTGAGTAAATAATGTTAAAAATACGAAATAAACGAGCTTTAGCTTACCGCATTATATTCTTTTATGCAAAATCTGAAGTTTGAACCAACCAACATTGCTTCAAACCCTAAAATCCCAACGAACATGCGCACTTGACATGTCAAATTTAGAAGGACTTCTTCATTACCGATTCCAAGAAGGGATAATCAACTCAAAAGATCTACCATTTCCTCAAATTAAAAAAGCCCCCACTCTAATTTCCACTCAAATGAGCTCAAATCACGAAATAAATTTAAAAAAAAAAACCCGAAAATTTTCAAAAATAAAAACTCAATTAACATTTTTTAAAAGAATGAAAAAAAAAAAAAGAAAATTAATTAGCCGCCAAAAGCACTTAAAAAACATCCAAATTGATGGAGGAAGAGGGCAGAAGATGAAGGTGGGGGCGTCGAGGTAAAAGGGGGGGAAGGGATACTTTTAACGGACTTCCAACCGTCAACAGACGCCAACATTTCAAATGATTCATGCCCTTGGGCGTCGGTCTCCGTCCCCAACTGAAACAACCAATCGCCGCAAGGAACTGCTCTCGCCATCACTGACGTCAATCTACTCCCAGGCAATCTGCCCTGCCATTGGCCAGGCAAAAATAGCCGAGCGTCAAGGGCTCCGAACGGCAGTCGTTCCTCACTTGCTTTCTGGACTTTAGCGTGCTCAGTGCACCATGATCACGGTGGTTAGCACCAGTGTTTTCATGGACCGCCGCAACTGTAAACCCCAGCAAAGCGCGTCGACAGCACGAAGGAACCTCTTTGGCCCCGTGGACCACGAGCAGACGCGTCGCCTCCTGCAACGCGAGATGGCTCGCATTAGCAGGCAGGACGCGAAGCGATGGAACTTCGATTTCAAGTCGGAGAAACCCTTGACCGGAAGATACGAGTGGACCCCGGTACCGGTCAACGCGGCTGCAGCTTCGGACACTCGTGATACGACTTGCCAATCGACTCCGCCAGCACCGGCCAACTCGCCCAGTTGCACCAGCTCCACCAGCTCCTTCAGCTCCTCCACCGCAGCCGCCACCACGTCGAACTCCGGAGTACAAACTGCCATTACCGGTACGAACGTTCATTTCTCCTATTTATTTACATGTCACATTGGTTGATTCGGGTATTTAAATACTAGAAATTTCATCTGGCGTTTTATGATTACGAGGGGGGTCACGAGTAAATCCCAAAACGTAAACAATACGAGTGAAATGGAGTGCGCATGCTCGCTTCCAACTGGGCTGTGGCTCTGTCAGGGCCTTTTAATGCGTCCCCCTACTTGCATCAGCATCTTTTTGCTCGAAAATGGCCTTTACCAGTGGTTTATCGGGCGCATTCGTGTTTCCGAGGGAATAAAGTGCTCGAATTAATTTTTTTCTGCGGGTTTGATTGGGTAATTGGGTTTTTTAAATGGCATATTGTGTGGGAGATTTTTTTTTTTTTGATTTGACTTTTTCATTTTTCCTTTTTAATGATGATTAAATCTGTTAATGGATTTGATTTTTTTTCTCTTCAATTAGAAAGGAAAAAATATTACTCTTGAATAGTTGCTAGGCAGCAGCTGTTTGGATACTTAAACTTTAATTTAAAGTACTGGTTTGGGTTAAAGGGGTAGTAAAACGATAAGTTGCATTTACTGTTGCAGTTAGGAACACAATTGCTGCACTCTAGGGGTCTTTGTGGGTATTTTATAGGCGAGAAACACAAAATCTGATGGTTTTTATGGCACTGAGGTGCAATTAATGTCCTAGCGGTAATTTTATGCAGTTTTTAAAACTTTTGAAGCCCCCAAATGACATCGTTGCACAACAACTGCCTCAGACTACAACTCCACCCAACTAATTGGTTGTAAAGCTCACCAACAGTTTTTAGTTTACACAAAAAAAAGTGTAAAAAAAAAAGTAAAAGCTGTGCACTTGTGAAACCTTGCAGGAAAAGTAGGGGAGGGGATAAAAGAGAAACAGGCACCCATTTTTCCCGCATCATCACTTTCGATGACAAAATGTAAAAAATTAATATTGTAACACATATGTTACACTTTTAGATCATTAAATTGTGAACACGTTATTAAAAATAATCGCTTTGCATTCATAGCTGCGAGCAATGTTTTCAGAACGTTTCCCATAATCAACAGCACTGGGAATCTGCAACCAAAATATCATTAATTTTTTATTTATCCCACCTTTGCGATTGCAGTCTTTAAAAAGTAAATTTAAAAAATTGATATGTGACTCCGTTTTTTTTTTTTTTTTTTTTTTGCTTATTACTTTTCTTCATTTTTTTTTCGCAATAAACACTCGTAACATGTACAGTCAACGTTGAGCTGCATTTGACCCCTCCCTCTTCCCATTTATGTCGAGTGAACCGGTTTTACCTCAACGTGGACCTAAGGGTAAAACCCCTGGGATTCCCGGTGCACGCACCACTGATGCTAAATCTGAGCTCTCAACTCCTTGACTGTGCAGCTTTGCATCCGTCTTTGCATCGTTGCAAGTCTCAAACAGCTGTAAACCACTGTTTAAGCATTAGTAATAATTTTTTTTTACGTTTTACCGAGAACCGATGCATTGGAATCACCTCATTCCACGTATGACTCACATGTCGGAAAACAATTTTCTAAGGCGTGTGTGCCAATGCCAGGATACGAAGGTGTTCCCCTTTCCAGCACACCCACTTGGAATTTCACATCCTAATTCAGGAAACGGCTCATCCGGGAAGATGGGGTTAAATTTGCAAAAAGCGATACCCTCAAAAACGCCACCTGTGGCCTCAATAACGCACATCGAGTTGTTTAAAAGCATTAAATTCGCTTACAATTGGGTTAAAGTAGCAAATTTTACGAGAAAATCTGGGGCTGGACGGAAACAAGGGGCAAAATTTGCATCGATAGTAAGAAAAAAAAACGATGAGCAAAGCTTTCACGTCCAAATGTGAGATAAGAAAAGCAGGCTGACGTCACACACGAAGCGCCCGGGGAATTAATGCCTAGATGCATCCTTTAGCTTTGCAGCACAGCACAGCTCGTTTGCAAAAGCACGTTGACCGCACAAGCGAAGGCCATTGCTCTGCCAGCAGCTCGACTGCGGCTGCATTCGAGAGGGAGGCGGAGGTGCACCAATGAAAACAACTTGCGTAATGGATGTGGTGGGGTGTGCATGAGCGCACGCGGGAAGGATCTTTCTCTCTCCCTTCCCTTCCCTTCCCTACCCCACCTGCCCCCCGCTCGGAGCACAGCGAGGCCCTGGAGCAGCAAATGGGAATGCTCCTCACTACCTCACTGTTGGCAACGGGTCAAGCGAGTTCATGGCCGGAGAAAAAGAGAAGGAGGGGGAGATTCGAACGGGTTGAGACTTGTGATTGGGTTGGAAGATGAAAAGGGGCACAAGGTTACAGCTTCAAGTGGTTAATAATAAAATGCGATTTTGATTGATTATTTTTGGGGCAGAGAAAAAAAAAAAAAAAAAGGAAAGAAAAGGTTCAGTTTCGAGGGTGACGTCTCTGATGGTTGGTTGGTGGTCGTGGATGTAAAAAAAAAAGTTGCTAATTTTTTTTAAGGTTTCTATTCGTGTTTTAGTGTTTGTTGAAGGAAGTTGAAAAATGATTATGGCATAGTTTGCACTAATGTGTTAAGGGTTAAATCAATAGAGGGTTATTTTAGAGGTTTTTATGACTGTGTTGTGTTTTTTGTGGTTTTATTTATTTGTAAATTATGGTACCATTTTTTTTTTTTTTTTTTTTGTAAATTTTTGTAAGTATTGCGTAATTTTGACGTTTTGTAGGACTTTTTGGCGCCAAATTTCTGGTCACGTGATGGCTTTGTGATAGTAGTTTTACTCCGATAGGGGAAATTTACTACGACATTCTATAGTTTGGTTTAATTTATAAAGATAGTTTACATTTACAATTCTATTATTGTTTTATACGGTGTTATATTAAGATAGACTTACATGTATTTAATTGAAAGAATGTTGTTAATCTTCGACTTGAGTTGTATGTTGTTATTGTCTTTTAGTTGGGCAGTGAGATGAGACAGTATAAAAAGTGCCAGTTCATAGTCCATAGGTTAAAAAATAGAGATAAAAGCTTAATCTCTGCAGCGGGAAAATTAGATCACGTTCCTCTTTTATTTTCTTTCTTTTTCAAAAGAAAAAAATCACTTTCTTATTGTTAATGTAATTAATACTATTACTTAAAACAAAAATTACGAAATGTTACAAGGAAATCGTATTGTGATAGAAAAACAATTCTACGTAAAATGATAGTAAGCTACACAAGATCTCCGATGTTTATCGCGTTCCAGATTATATTTCCACACACATTCTATTTACGATGTGAGTAAAACTTGTTGAAACATCACTACAATCTACGTGATATCGTGGGAAATAAAATCAAATTTGTTTACAATCATTACAATTATTTTTATTGCTACTTTTTTTTTACTTTTTACGCTCCCAAAATTAAGGGATTAAACAAATTACATAATTTGTTATATTTAATTTTTTTTCGAATAAAATAAATGGAAGTTCAAGGCAATGACCAAACCAAGGTCGTTTCTACTACAGGGTCAGTGGAACTGCAAACACGAAGCCTCGAGCACAATTGAGGGGTGATTTCACTGACACAAAAAAGAAAAATTATTTCTACTTTTATAATCGAAACTCTTTTCATACTTTCAAGAAAAAAATTTTTTTAAAGTGTTTAAAATTCTAAAATTATATCTATATCTATCTATTTTTTTTTTTTTACAGATTTCATGAGACAACGAAAAAGGCTGTCTACAGAGAATGTACAAGTAGTAACAACAAAGAAGAACAAGGCTTCTTAACGTCTCACTATATAAGGTAAACCTCAAAAATCAACATCAAAATTTAGTTCAGTTTTACATTTAGCTTGTTCAGTGTTTATTTTCGAGAAAAAAATTACTCTCGCATACTATCTAATTACATAGTCATCATCATCCCACACACATAACATTGGATCTTTAAATAAAGCAAAAAAAAAAAAAAATAAGAACCAGTTTCTTGATACTAGTAAATAAAACAGCTGGGCCGAGTGCCAACTCATGTGTGACGTCATAAGGCCGTCATCTTAAAGGGCAACCAACCGCCACAAACCACACGAGTGCATCAGCAGTCAGCACAGTTCCCTAATGTTATAGAGAGCGCAGTTCCTGCTTTTCCATTTCCATCCCTGGTCCCTGAAAAGTCACTAAGCTTCTTTTGTCCACTCAACCTTGGTGCCTTATCCGGCTAAGACGTCTGGCTCTTCCGCACAAGTCTAACGCCTCAAATAGCCGTAATTGATGGCTACGCCATGTGGTGCAATTAGGTTCTACGGTAGTTAGTTACTATGTCACCTCAACAAGTTATTTATATCATAAGAACAATCATTCCAAAACAGTAAATTCGGAACTCGTGTTGTGTGTTGAGATCACAAAAAGAAAATACCAGTCAACTACAATAGCGGCATGTCTTTACGAATCAGTTATAGAGGGGTTTTCGAAGTGTGTAATTTGGACGTTAAAGGAGAAAAGTGACCCACTTTGCAAAGCTGCTCATCTTCGGTTTTTCTATCGGAATTCGCTCTAGGTCCAAACTGCAAAGTGCATTATTACAAGCACAAGCAGCACCTGGTGCCATCCATTGTCCTCGACCACTTTACCATAGCTCTTGTCTTGATCCAAACTCCCATTTCCCTCGCACTACAGGTGGTGGCTGCATTCCCTCACCTAAAGAGAGGCTGGTCATTGATCATCCTAATTGATCAATTGTCCAATGATTACAGGAAAACAGGTGGGAAATGCCATCACATAACATAACATAACCAAAAAATTCCTACGCTCAACGTAACACCTGTGCCCTGAAGCAAGGTGCCTCGAGGTGTTTCGTGTTTCGTTGACAGATGTGTGAGTCACACTTGGGATCAACTCAACTCACATGTGTGAATCAGCAGACTCTATATGCTTATCTCATCTGGTCGAGCCGAGCCGGAGCCCTTGAGAAAAGGTTTTTAAGTGCATGCAATGTTCCTTTTAATATGCCACGGCCCAGAGAGCAGAGTTCCTGTTTCCGAACACGACAATAGTGCACATTCGAAAATCAACCACTGTGACACAAAGTAGAAGAGGACAGAGGACGTCCTTTCTCACCTTTCTTTCACCTCCCTGGGAGAATTTTTCACATCTGATTTTTTTTCATAAGAAACTAAATTTAAGCTGTGTTCATCAATATTTTTAATTTAACATCTTCTAAACTCCAGTTAACTGTCAATGAGACATCTCGTGTAAATTATATGTTAGATAAGTAATTAGTGTAAGTAATTAGGGGAAAACCACAATTAGTATATTGAGGTTATAAGAGAGTGGTGAAGATGAAAGTACATCAGAGATAAGATTTGAGACGTTAGAGGAAGACTCAGATTGAAGGGATTTACAAGTAATGCACGAATGGTAGAAAAAGAAGTTTGTTGATTTGCACTTGATCACCCAACTGGAGCCAATGTAGTTTCCGCTTAATACGATTTCCTTTCCTCTCTCACTCAACCTAGGATTCAAAACTTGGGTTTCCGGTCGGGGTAAAGAAAGGGAAAGGGGAATTTAAAACACAAATAAATCTCATTGCAGTTTTAATAATTGAAAAAAAAAATTAAAATTTAAGAAGCAGTTCCGGTTGAGCGATAGATTTGAAATTTTACGGTTTTCTAACTGCAACCGGAAGTGACATTTTAACCGGTTCTCATTGGGTTGGATGTCGAGAAATGTTGGTATTTTGATGTTTTCGCACGTGTGTGTTTTCAATTGCAGCACACATGTTCCTTTTGCCAATGTACAGGTGCCAAACCTGTTCTGCAGAGTAATCACCTTTTGCAGGTTGCGTTGGGGTGGATTCACAAAGATGACGGGTGGGTGGGAGGCTGTCGTGCAGACAAGAGGGGGTTTTGGTTGCTTGGCAACCAAAGACAGCTGTTGCTGGCTATTTTTTCCCTCTTCTCTGGGGATCTCCCACATGTTTGCGACTGTTTTAGGAAGAGGAAAACTCGACTCGTTTATAAATAGACTTTAAAACGCCCACGTCATTGGAACTCGTTTTTTTTTTTTGCCCCGTTCGACTAAATCAAACAGATGAAAATGTAATTAAGATAGGTCATTTTACATGTGACTTTGGCTTCTTTCTGCATCCCTCTCGAGTCCCACTCATTTCCCGGTTGGCCCTTTGCCAGAGAATTCCTTATCCAGACGCGCCAAACGTCCGATCTCGAGTAAACGAAATTACGCATCACACAATCATGGCGCTCTCGATACGGCACGGAAAGAAGAAAAACGGGTAAAAGGAGTGGTCCTTATATGAGTTGGGGAGAGTGTGGGAAGAAATCTTACTACGACTTCTTACTATTAGTTTGTGAGGTAGACAGAGGATGTGGGGTGCTGAGTCCCGACCGGCTTGTCCTGAATGACCAGACCCTGCTTCCTCTCTCTCCGTGAGACGTGAGACTTCACACACGTCTACTACTTCCATTCATAACGGGGGTTGAAGCCTTTGGTGCCAGAAATACACTTCTCTAGTTCTCCGCCTTGTACGATTCTTAGTCAAGTACAATGTATGTGGAGCACAAAGAGGCACAGTAAGACGTGCGTGCGCAGTTCGTTCTTTCTTGGAAACAAGAAGTTCCATTGAAAAAAAGTTCCCGACTGATTTTGAAGGTCGTTAAATTGGGCAAATGGTTTAATCTGCGGTTTTAAAGGGTTCAAAGTGAGAATGGCGCCTGCAAGGTGAAAAATCAAGGAACATGATTACAATTTTGCGAAAAATAGAGTAAATTTTTTTTTTTTTTTTTTAAGTTTACTAAAAGTGTTTTATATTTTTTTATTATTATAACGCTATGGGGGAGTAACGAAAATAAAATAATACGATTGAAATTAAACTTATCAACTATAAAACGCATCAAGAGAAATTTAACCCCATTTTCCACATCACGTGACAAGGTCACAGCAGGGTCAGTGACAATAACAGTGTAGTTGGGTGTAGACAAGACTCGCAACAAGAATCCGAGAGATCTCATTCCATTTTATGGACTCAGTTTAAATAAGGGGGAAGAACGGATTTTTCTTTCTTTACCGGCCAGCGGCCACCCCCGCTGGAAAAGCAGGCGGGACTGCCGATCTCTCCGCGACTCCCTACAATAGGCGCTCGAACCCAGGTGTGCACGTAGCGTGGCACTTTCCCACGGGCAAAAGCACAGCTTTTCCCAATTGGATCGACGTGTGTATATCGCACACAAAAAGGAAAAAGGGCAACAGGACCGAGCGCGCGGGGGTGGGAATCGAATCTCTGGCCACGTGCATCTCAAAACCTTAGCCCGCAACGCAAGAATGCGCTCTTGGCCTCCCCCTTGACATTGACGATTTTCTCAAGGTGCTCGCACAGAATCATCCGGCAAACAATAAAGCAGACAAAGAATTGTTATTTCTCTCTTTTCGTCCCCCTCCGTCGCCATTATGCAGATTCCAAGATGTCTCGTGGCTTCACTCTGCTGATAAGTCCATGTCATCCTTCCCCACCCCCTACACACACTCTCTCTCTCTCTCTCTCTTTTCCCCATTATCGCTTTCCCCTCGCCTCGCTTTTTATGCGAGTCTTCACTTAATACAAGCACCAAGGGCACCGTTGGGACTACGACTGAACTGATTTAATTAGCGCAACTGCGATTCGAAATGATAAATTCGTATTTCAGTGTTTTTAACGCCTGTCTGTAACCACAAATCATTGATTTAGGGGGCATTACTTCTCTAACCAACGCTACTTTTTCTACTTTTCTAGTAAGATTTAAATGATAATAAAATGTATTTTCATCTTCTTTGACATTTAAAGCCATTTTTGCATATTAAAAACAAAAAGCTTAAATTAGTAAACATTATAGTCAATATATATCAGTTTTTTCTTCAAAAATAAACAATTTCAACTTTTTCACATATAACAAAATGATACTCATGATCGAACCCCTTAAAAAAAATCAGGTTCAAATTGAATTGATTACAGGGACCCGTGAAATAGAGATACTAGAGGGCTGACCCTTGATTTACATGCTCGGCAAGTCTCAACAATCTATCTGTTTTGCCATGTATGGAATTCATTGCCGGTGCCTTAAACTGCCCTTGATTAAAAATTCTATGCGCGTCTGAAATTCTCCTGTACGAGGACAGCGACCTGTAACAAACTGATATGCACGCTCACACACAACACGGCGCACAGAAAGGAAAATTCACAGAAGCAAAAAAACTAGCAAAGTGTGAAAATGCAAACGCTTGCTTTAAAGTGTCTAACTCACTCGACCGTACATCCTCTTACGGTTCTTTAAATCTCTGCACGAGAAATTAAAATCGCATACAGAAAAAAAAAAGAAGGAAAAAAAATATATATATACGCAATTAGCAGTCTCAGACAAATAATGAACTCACGCAATTATGTCTTGAGAAAACAAGTACCGGTAAAGAAAAAGTTGAAGAAAATTAAATAATTCACCTAAATTTATGTATTAAGTTATCATAAAAGAAGATTATCTCAAACCCTTTTCAACTTCATAAGTCAATGTTTTTCAATTGGCTATTGACCTACTCACTCATAAAAATTATGCACTTCCAGCATGTGAAACACTTACAGCGCCATCTGATGGAATGAATTGGAAGTTGCACATTTGAGTTATTTAACCAACAAATCAAGTCGAAATGACTTTAATGTTGGAAAAAGTCGTAAAATCTTTAATTCCCATAGGAATTCAAAGGATTACACAGTGTAGCCTAATATTTTTTTATTACAAAAAATACCCTTGGTTATATGGAAAAATTCAAGGTCAACAAAGTCTTTGACCTCTCAAAGGGTTTGTTCAGATCATTGGATCAAATGATTTAAGAGTGGGATATGAAATAATAGCAGAGAAAAGAATTCACACTAAAAGGAAAAATGGGATTAGGAGCCACGAGCAAACACTGGACGAAACTTGACCATAAGAGATATTATTGTTCATTTGGCCTGAGAGGTTGAAAAGGCAGCAGTGGACTTTTGTGAAAATGGTTAACCAAGAGCTTAAAATCGTGATTCGAGGCACGTTTTAGTGTCACTCGGTGGGAAAAAGAAAAATCACTCCGAGCTCAAGAATTTCTGCCAACTAAACCAAAGAAATAAGCAAACAAACAGACAACACATCCATTCTGCACGATTTCAGCTCTCTTACAGTAGCTCTGTTCGATGGCAAGATAAAGGAAAAGTTGGTGAAACAAGCAGGGGAAATGGCATATGGAATACTTCCTTTGCACCAAGGCACAGGAGGGGTAAAAAGCGAAAGATGGGGGAAAGGGCTGCAATAATTAAGGGGGGAAGGGGGAAATGAGTGCAAGAAGTAAAGCAGGAAGCATATGTAAAATATTAGGTGCGTTCAAAGTTAAAGTGATTATGAAAAATCTGATTATTTTGATTATTTCAAAAATCATAATCAGATTTTAACTGTGA
>JAQFZP010000628.1:0-30294 GCA_034695745.1 Geophilus truncorum | reverse complement strand
AAAAGGAGACCGAAGTGAAACGTTACAACCAACACACACCATTCACCAATGGCAGGTGCCCTCCGTTGCTACCCGCCGCGTCGACTTGGCTGCACACGGCGCTGCCATCTAGTGACAAACTGCCGAATCATTACATCTCCGGTAATTACTTTTAACCCAATTTCTCGCTTTAAAACACAAAATCACGTCGGTTTTTAGGGCAGCGAGTGAGATGGAGCTTGGATTTGATTGATTTGACGTGTAATTTAGAGTTAAAAGGTTAAAAAAAAAAAGTGTTTTTTGAATGATTTATTTTTTATTGAATTTTATATGTGGGATTTTATATTTTAATTTATTGGGGTTTGACATGCATAAGTGGAGTACTTGATATATGGCATCTGTAAAAGTTATTTTGTTTTTAATTTTAAAATGTGTGGTGTTTATTGGTTTTTTAAAATGAAATAAATTATTTTTTGAGAAATTTATGAGCTCTTTTACATGTGTTTTAGCACATAAAATTGCTTTATTGGACATTTATAATGATTTTAAAGCCAAAAAATGTTTTTTAAATGATTTAAATATGAAATAAATCATTTTTAACACAAAAATACTTAACACCCACTTCCCACCACACTTTAAACTCATCAAACCAAACGCCAAACTCAGTCAACAGCATCAGCTTTGTTCAGTATAAAAACACATTTAGTTCCATTTCTTTCCACTTGTCAATCCCAATGTGTGCCACATACCAAACTAACAAGAACTTACATTTTTAACAGGATTACAACTCATTAAATGCAATTACCAACAAAAGGCACAATTGGCCAATCATATCCAATCCCTTGTTAACACTAATAATAACTGAACTTATGAACTATAGAAAAATATAAAAAAAATAAAAAATAAAAATTCAAATAAAAAAACCATACCAGCATTGTCCTGTATTTATCTCCATAACTGCACTGGAACACTGGAAATGTCTTGTTCCTTGATTGTGCTCAATTCAATGTCCCTTAACTCACACACAGACCCCAGTTGAGGAAATTCCATTACTTGGCTAAGGTGAGAGAGGCATAAAGGGGATAAGTCTGGGCTAGGGTAGGAAAAACAAGAGTTTCAACTTTCTTTATTTCTATTTCCTTGAAAGTTTTTAAGGAATGAAGAGAATTACTTAGTTGTGGGGCTTTTGTTTGGGTTTGTATTGTATTGTGTTGTAAAAGGTAGAGGATGGAAGAAAGATTTAATGGTGGGTTGGAATGGCTGTAAATGGTGAAATGTGTGATGAAATGTTGGAAATGGTGGAAAATTGGGTTTTAGAAGTTGGAAAATGGTATGATTTAAAAAAAACAAAAAACAATGCAATGTTGGAATGATGTCTAAATACCTAATTAAATTGTTTAAAATGTTATAAATAATGGTTAAAACAAAGAATAAAATCATGAAAGTGCTAAGAAATGTGTCAACAATATCACAAATTAGCCCAAACAATGATTTAGATTATGAAAAAACAGTTGAAAACTCTGCAACAATGCCAAGAATAATAAATAATCAAAAAAAGTGAAATAAAATAGCCAACATTGTTGAAAATTATAACCAACAATGCCAAGAATAATAAAATAATGAAAAAAAAAGTTATAAAATAGCCAATATTGTTGAAAACTATAACCAACAATGCCATCAAAAATAATGCCATCAAAAACAATGAAATAAACAATACCAACTGTCAAAAACATTGGTAAACATCACTGCATAAAAATGAAATAAATCTGCAACAATGACTGAAAAAACTGAAAAAAAAATCCAGATAAACATTATTTTATATAACAAAAATAAACTAAACACTGTTATGGTATTTAAAATTCTTCTGTATCTAAGTTATTTCTCTCCCCATTTTATCTGACATCAGCCTCTCTCTAGAAGCAAACATTTTTATCAAGAGACCAATTCCTTTCAATATTTAAAAAAAAAATCAAAAAAAAAAATCAATCTTTTAACACTTAAAACATAAAGAACCTGCAGAGAAGTATTTTTAAACCGCATCATCAATTTCCGCATAATTTCAAATCTCAAGCCAAGAATAAATAAATAAACAAACAAACCTTCTAAATCAACTCTTTGTAAACAAAACACTTGACAATTAAAAAACGTGATTACGGAGTCCTCGAGGAGTCACTTATCATGTAAACCAGCGATATAAAGACCGATTTCTTCTTCTATTAGACAAGGAACGTCTAATTACGTCTAGACGTACCGTACAGTAATGCATTGTCGATGAAATTCCAAATGCACTTTTCATTACGTTTCACTAGGCATATCACTGTTTAATATTCTCTAAATATCCGCGTTTTAAATCTCGTTGACCTCAGTCAACACGAACCCAATGACCTCTATAACATACTTTTAAAGTACTTTGTATTAAATTTAAATATTTTGTGTCTGGAAATGGGAAATTGGTTGTAATAATGCTGTAATGCTAGAAAAGTGTTGCAACAATTGCATAATACTTGAAAATGGTGGATAATGTTTTATGACATTGAAACAATGCTTTAATATTATATTGTTTTAAAATTTTTGCAACAATTTATAGTTTTTTTTTAGTGTTTTACTACTTGTAAAACAATGCAATGTGGAGCAATGTTTCAACAGAACTTAACTGATATAATAATTATTTTAAACATTGTTACAAGAATAAAATATTATTTTAGAGCAATGCAAATAGTATTTCATTGTAACAATACATTGTACATCATTATTTTAATCAAAAATAGTTTGCTTTAATATTTGCTTAATTTCTAAAGTTATTTATTGCAAAATGTTATTGATTCAACATTATTTCCTTCCAATTATCACATTTTCCCTCACATTGTAACTTCTAAAAATGAAATTTTTCTAAATTTGTTTGAAAATAGTTTGAACCCATTCAACAACTATCATCTGCAGTTGCACATTGCATCCAGAATTTCTCACCCCCCTGGCAACCACAACGACCCCCAGAAGAGCGCCCCCTGCTTACTATGCAAGCAGACCTGGACGACAAAGTCGTTTGCAAACTGAAATAAACTTCTTTGCACAGCTCTATTTCCTCTCCCAGTTTAAATGCACACTATTTTAGAAGCACTTTTTTCTATTCCATTCAATTTTATTTTCAATTCCAGCACCAGGGAGAGCTTTGTGGTAAAAAATTCTGCATTGCAAAAAAATATAAAGAATAAATATTTGCAAAAAAAAAAAAAAAAAATTTTTATGCAATTTCAGTGACATCTGCATGTCAGAAATGAAGAACGGCAGACAATTTTGACAATAAAAAAAATGACGATAGTAACCCGTAAAAAATGGCGTTTTTAAAATAGTGTATGACCAAAGTAGCCGCTGGCAACCTTAAGCAACATTCGAAAAGCAAATGTATTTCGAAAACATAATTACGTTTTCGTGATGAATGTGTGCGTCAACTCTAACATTAACCTCTTTATACGAAAATCGATAACCCTGACCTCCATTTTTAATGAATCTTCCATAACTCTTGCTTTAAACTCCCAACTACTAGCCAATATTTGCATAAGACTATCACATCTGATATTTTACCTGGAAATCTGCCAGTGTCAACAGTGTGTTATCAGTGACAGCCAATCACAGATTGAGTCTTAAAGTTCAGAATCCCTGTTTGAAAGTCAAGTAATTAAAGATTCAGTCACTGGAATGACATTAACTGAGATGACATTGATGTTGACAAGTTGACAGAAGGGAATATAAGGCATGACATTGTAAAATTACTCTCAACAATAATAATAAAAAATGGACGATTCAGTGCTGAGTTTCAAAAGTGTATCAAGGTTTAGTGATTCAAGGATGGATGTTTGAAATTTGTTGATTTTTGGGTTTTGTGGGTTAAATGCTATTTTCTGAAGAATTGCTGCATTGTTCTAATGTCAAATTTAATTATAGGCTAGTGGTAAGATAGGATGGTGATCCCATTCTTCTTATCTATGATTAGTTCACATTCCAGCCACAGTGGAGCTGGAAAGTATGTAATGTTTTTCAGTTATCTACAATGCTGTATTAGTAACTTATGAGAGAAATTCCTCATTTATCATTTCCAAGTGAATGAAAGAATGGCATCACTGCACGTGCTCATAAAACCATCCCTTTTAGATGGAGTTAGTAATAGTAACAATAACAAAGTTTTTTGAACATAGCTATAAATAAGAAACATCTGTTATATAATATAATAAAAATTAATAACATAGATAACAATTGTAATTCTATTCATCTAATGTTATACAAGTATTGTATAAAATTTCCTCATTAAATTAAAAAGTTCAACGTGTTGAATTTAATTTTAATGATATTTTTTCAAATTTTTATTTCATAAATTTTATCCAAAAAAAAAAAAAAAAAAAAAAAAGAAAAAAAAAAAAATGGCCGCTACTTTACAATACACCTTTCATCACTTCTACTCTGTAATTTATTCATCTCCAGCCATCTCTTGCCAAGAATGTGAAATACATGAATAAATAAACAAACACAAGTGTTATTCAAGTCACATCCAATCCCAACAACCACCTTCAGTTCAATAGAATGTGAAACGAGTTTCAAGAAGTGTCAATTCCAGGAACCCATCACTGCATATGTATTTACAATCCCATAGCTTTACATCTCTTCATAATGTCATATTAATCAAATAGACTAAGCAATACCACAACTATGTCAAGGTAAAACTCACATGAATGCGTTTACACCTGTTTACCTTGTCGCTAAAACCCTTTATCAAACGATTTTTCCACATTTTTTGTAGAAATATCCACATAAAAAAATTCGCACGTCATTTTCCATTGAAAAAATAACATTAAGCGCCATCTGGTGACAACATTTCAAAAAAATTGTTATTTTTTTTATACAAAAATGTTTTAGTAAAGTTTTAGTAAAATTTCGCTATAAAGAACAAATTCGTTATAACGAAATTTCAAAATAGCGAACCTCCCCCGCTATAACGAACTATATTCCATTCCCTATGGAGTTCGTTATAACGAGATTTGGTTTGTATGTTAATTTTTGGTTAAGATTATTTCAATCTTTTTTTTTTTAATTATTTTTAAAAAATTTCCACTTACCACAACCAACTCCGACTGTTCCAGAATGAGACATTCGTTAGCTCTTCGGCCGCAACCCGCTGAGCGTTTGCCAAAACTAGGAATAAAGTAAGAAAAAAAAAAGTTAAATATTAACTTAGTTAGATAATTCAAGGTTAACTTCATTTTTTGTTACATTATGACATTTTCAGAGAAAAATATCAATTGAAATGCAGACAGTATCCACTTTAAGAGGAAAAATTTGATTTAAAGTGAGCTATGTGTTAATTACAAGTTGACGAGATTAAGCTTTGATGTAATTTAATGGAAGTGAAGTATTTGATTGATTACAGCTGAATTTGTATGAAAAGCCAAAATGGTGGGCGTCAAAAGGAGGGAAGAAGATGGTGGAGGGGAAAAGAAAAACATTTCCTGTGCTCACTTCCTTCCTGCCTCATTTTGTCACTTGATGAAGTTTAGCTTTATATTTTTAGACTTGAATAATTTTATGGGAAAAAAGAATTTTTCAAGAGTGACATGTGGGTGTTGATGAAGAGATTAAAAAATTATGATTTTTAATAATGTCAGTGTGTGATTTTTAGAGTTATTTCATTTTTTTAATGTGAAATTATCTCTATTTTATTGATTTATTTTTGGTAGAAAATTGAAATTTTAAAATCGAAAATTAAAAATTTTTATATGTAAAAAAACAATGTAAAATAAAAAATTGAGCAATTTTAACAATCAATAAAAACAGTGGAAATTTTGCTGAATTTAATAATTTCATTTTTTTTTTAAATTAAAAATTTCACAATTTTTATGATAAAAATAACAATTTCATAATTTTATTTTCAAAAGAAATTTTAATTAAAAAAATTTCACCATTTTTGTAGAAAAAAATGTAAATAAAAAATTGCCCAATTTTACCAAACATCAATAAAAAACAGTGGAAATTTTGCAGTTTCATAATTTCATTTTAAATTTTTTTATATAAATTTCACAATTTTATTTTACAAACCAAATTTTAATTTTAAAAAAATTCCACCATTATATCCAGTCACTTTAAAATTTCCTTTCATATCCATTCTTTTCCCCAAGCTGTGAATGAATATTAATTTCACTTTACAGACATGTTCAAGTATGAATGAAACTTAGAAAAAATAATAAATTTAACAACAAAAAAACTCCACTTGCTTGCTATTGAATTACATGTAAATTGAATTGAAAATTATCTCTGAAACCCCATGTATGCAATTCAGTTCCAGCCAAGCCAAGGGCACAGCATGGAAGTAGAGGTAAACAAGAAAAAAAATTAATTAAACACAATAACATGTAATTAAGCTAGGAAAAAGTCGAATAAACACCTTAAGTTCATGAAAATCCCAACAAAATAAGCAAAAAAAGTGAGTCAAGTAAAAATGGCTCCATTTGTACTATTTATGTATTTAAGGTGTAAAAAAAAGTAGTAGTATTTTTTTGTCTTTAATTTTCAGTAAAATGAGTCATTTCATCCTTTAGAACAAAGGATTGGCATAAAACAGGAAGTTGAATAACACTGTGACATTGGATCATTTGTTACCAAATGTCACCCTTCTGTTGATTTAAGTTTTTGTTTGCTGGTTAATTAAATTTGATTTTTTTTTTGTGTATGTGTATGTTGTTTACATTAATTAAAAAGTGCTGAAGTTATCAAAGAGGAAACTGATTATGGTTGTGGAAATTAAAGTTTTGTATTTGTGTTTGTAAATGAAATTATATTTTGTTCTACTGATAGAATGGTTTTGAAAAGTTAAAATATTTCAATTTTTATATTATATTTGTAAGGTTTATATCAGTTTTTATGATAAAAGTTAATAAATTTTCAACTTTTCATTAGAAAATGCAAAAATTTCCACATTTCCACATTTTCCCCAAAATCTTTACTATTTTCAACAACAAAAAAATCAAATTATATACCAGTACACATTGTTAATTTAAATGTAAAATTTTAGCTTTCAACTAAAAAATACAATTTTTCACTATTAACACACTAACTTACTCTATTTTCCATTACAAACTAAAAAAAAAAATTCAAATTTCTAACTAAAAATTTCCCACACTTTCACATTCACCTAAAACCCTAAACTGCACTCCCAACTTTCATTATTGCATATTTCCTCACATCTTGACATCTTTATCTATTATTTACACAATCTATTATTTTTAGACCTTGTAGCTACTGGTACTTAGGCTTGATGTTTGTTTTCCAAACATCTGCTTCATGCTCTAAAGAGTTTTGGCTTTACCACAACAACTTATTGATTTACACAATTCACTCAATAGAAATCCTGTGCAAACAAATTATTTGTACACTCATGTTTTATATAATTCAGAACAAAGGAAAAATAAAAATTTTGCATCTATTGGAAGTCTGGATTGAAGTATCAAGTGGTATCTTTGATTGAGTGTATGGTTTTTCTTTTCATGTTTTCTTCTGATAAAGTTTTAAGTGCTTTTGCTTCATGTGGTGATGGATTTTTAGATATCTATATCTAGCCAGTGTATGAAGTTAGTTGTTTTCATGTAAGAAATGTATTTATGTTATTTATAAGTAGAAATTGTTTGTTTGAAAGTTGGGATAAATTTAGCTGTGAGATGATAAATTTTGTTTATATGTTGTGAATTTAGGGTTAATTTGTGTTGATAAGTAGAATATTTTTTTTCTTTATTTAAAATAAGTAAATTTTTCATTTAAAAAAAAAATAATAATCTTTTTAACTAAAGATCATAATTATTTTTATTTATAATTTTATCAAAATCAAAAAATTTACTCATTAAAACTCAAACTCAAACTCTCAAAAAACAATACATTTATTACAACCCTACACCTCTGACCTAAAATTCCAAATATCCACATTACTATTCTTTTCTCACATAAAACAATAAACAAAATCACCATAACTTAAACCTAAACTGATCACAAAGCCACAAGACACTTAACCCAGACCAAAAAATTCATAGAATTGATACTCAATCCCACCAAAGTATCAGTAACAAAAACAAAAAAAAACTCAAATTCCCTCTTACAAGTTAGAAACACCAGAGGAAAATAAAATTCAAACTTCAACACAATGAAGCATCAACCTCAACCACTCCTATTTATTCCCCCACAACTTATCTTTATTTACCATCTTAGATAAGAAGCAATCAACTGATATTGGAATTTCAAATCACAAATAAAAAAAACCAAAACTCATCTTTAACAGCTTTAAGCAAGTTTTCAATCACAAACACAAAGCCACCCACTCAAAAACCAATTATACACTCAAAAACAACCAAAAATCTTTCGATTGGTGTCTTTACTTTGGAAATTAAAACCCAGTCTGTTTTTTTACTTGTTTGTTTTTAATAAAAACTTGTGTTTGTGTGCTAAACAGCCCTGGAAACACATGTTGGAAGGCAATTAGGGTTGTTGCTAATGAGTTTAAAGTCTGTTTTGGCAGCCATATTGGATTTTGGTAAATTAGGGAGTGATTTTGCCACTTTTAAGTTGATGTTTTATGGAGAGTTGTGTGTTTTGATGTTTTTTTTTAGAAATTAAAATGAATTGGATGTACTTTTTGACTTAATTCAAAATGGCCACCAAATTGACATTAAATAAGTTTTTATCTAATTTTTTTAATGAAAATATAGTTTGTTGCAATGGTTTTAATAGTATTTTAGAAACCATACTTGATTTATGTGTCATTAAAACTACGAAAAAACCAAAGTGGCCGCCAAAATATAAAGTAAAATTTTATAAAACTTATTTCCCCAATGATATGTAATAGAGTTTTAACAACATTATAGTGGTCACCTTGATTTCATCAATTCCCAAAAACACCCGATAAAAAATGGCGGCCAAAATAAATCAAATCGCATTCAATCTCTGTTTCATCGAGATTTAACTACTTTTAATCATCTTTTAAACAGCCAATCTTAAACTTATCTTTAAAAAAAAACACACAAACACCACCTACCTCACTATCTACGCATGCGCAATCATAAATTCAAACCCACTTTCACAAACAAAACCGTTAAAAACATCAACAACAAACAAACAAAAAAAAAAAAAAAGACCTTACCACACTGAGAACCTCCTTCTAGGTAAACTGCCTTTCTTATCCCTCGAAAACGAGTGCCACCTTTTGATCGAATCCATCACCACCTCAAAACTCAAAACCAACTTTTTCCTTAACCGTAAAAACTCAAAGAAAACGTCTTAAAACTAAAAACTGAAAACTCAAATCCTCATATTCGCAAGTTGTCACGCGGTGTAACTCGACCTGCGCCCAGCCTCGACTGTTCCTGTCCCCAACTGGTGCCCTAACGGAAGCTCCGAGACGCGGGGGAGGGTGAGGCGAAGTGATGAATAATCCACATGGCTCTTGTATCTCCCCCTGGCTTTCAAGACGCACAGATGGACGAGTGCGAGATTTCACTGATTTCTTCCACAAGGGGCAACTGTTCCGTGACCAATCAATGGTTGGGGGAAGAGTGTGTCCGTGAATTGTTTTTAACCCCTTTAGTGTTCGCACCTGTATGCGAGGTTTGTTTGTGGATGTTCGAGGTTTGGAGTGATGGAGTGGAGTGAGAAGGAAATTTTGTGGTTCAACCTTGGTGTATTGGACTCGTCGGATTAATAGCGAATCTCCAGCTGCATAGTGACGTCATGGTGTCAGTCAATCTCGGGCTGACACGGTGGTGTGTTTGTGTCAATATGCGGTTTGACGTTCGAAAGTGTTTACTTTTTTCTTTTTTTTTTTTTTTTTGTTGTTGGGAGGTGGGGGGTTTTAATCTATTTCAGTTTTAGCGGATAGTAAGTAAATGGGAATTTGGTTTTAATTTTTTTTTTAATTTTTTTTTTTTTTACTGACTTAAATTTATAATTTTTTTTTATTCAGAATTTTAATGTTTTTATTTTTTTCTATTATGCATTTTAATTTTACGTTTTTAAATCCATTTTCCACTTTTTACAGAATTTTTTCATTTTTTAAACTCAATTTTCTAATTTTTTTAAATTTTTTATTTGTTTACCCACTAGAATAACCACTAGAATAAACAAATGGAAAATTTTAAAATTTTAAAAGTTAGTAAATTGAGTTTTAAAAATGGAAAATTTCTGTAAAAAGTGATAAATTGAGTAAAAAAATAAAAAATAAAAAATAAAAAAATAAAAAATTTCAGATAAATATTTTCCGCTTTTATTAAAATTTTCAATTTTGCACGCAATGTTTCTTTAAATCGGTAAAATTTTAAATTTTACAATTCCATTTATCAATTTCCACTTTAAGAAAAAAATTACTTTTTCCAATTTCCCAATCAACACTCTACATTTCCAATTTAAAAAATTCATTAACCTTTCAATTTCATTCCTGATTAAAAAAAATTAAATATTTCATCATTTAAAAACTTCCAACTTCCCATAACTTCACTTTTCACTTAAAACACACAAAACCTCTTTTTTCCCCTAAAAACCCTAAAATTTTAATTTTAATACAAAAAAATAAAAACTTTCACTTCTATCTTCTACTAAAAAAAAAAAAAAAAAAAAAAAAAAAAAAAACTTTTTATTATATTTCCTCAATTCCCCTCAATTTTCATTTCCTTTCATCCAAACCACAATTACCGAGCCCGAATCGAATCAAAATAACTCAATCATAATGTGATGACGTTATTCCATCATAATGACATTATTTTCCACCGTCACAAACATTTATTCTTACTTTCCTTTTCACGGAAAAGCCAAAACCAATTGTTGATTTATTAATCGTAAACACGTCAAATGCGCGGCAAAAGGTGAAATTCGAATGACTGAACGTTACAAAATGGCCGCCTCATAAAAGATAAACATCGAGCATTAACAGGCAGCGGCATGAGTCACACAGTTAATTCTATAATAAGACAATCTAATGGAATAAAAGGTTTAGAGCAATTAGATTACACAAGGTTGATAGAAATGCAGATGCGGTGGAAAGAATACAGAGGAAATTACTTGAACGGTTTGACTTTCAACATCCAAACAGAGGTTAATCCTTTCGCAACATTCGTTTCATTTACTGTAAACTCGCATCAAGAGTAGTAGCTTTTCATTTATAATGTATGGAACACATGATGTAAAATCGATGCACAAGAGAGTTCAACGCGAATATTGTCGGATTAAATTATCCAGTTGAAGATCATTCGTATTAACTATTTATTCATTGTTAATACTGTAAGCTTAGCTAGAGCTCGGATTTTTATGCACTGAAAATTGAGTTTTATGTGCACTTAAAAGTTTAAACTAAACGTTTCGAAATTATCACTAAAATACACCAACTTTCACAACTGCAGGATTCAACGTTTGTAGTTATTATCAGGAACTAAATCGTACTAACCACTACAAAATGTCTTATGTGTTGTATCGATATGAATTGCAATAAATGTCTCAAATTGAAGAAAAACCATTAAATCTGGTGAACTTTGGAAAAATTTGTTACAATTTTTAGTAGATTTTTTGCCAAAGAATTGATATTTGCAAATATTTTCAGCGATTCGTAGAAATTTTTAGAAATTTTTTTTTCTAATTTTTTGACCCATCAACGAGATTTTCAAAACGTCAAATCCCTTGAAAATAACTTAAAAAAAATAAATTATGACATTAAATTTAAGTCTTCGCTATAGTTGCAGCTGTGAAGTTTCTCACTACTTATTGATAGATATTGGAATTAACAGGCAGAGAATTGCAAAACTGAATGTGATGAAAGAAATGATAGTACGGTATTATAATAATAAAAATAGGAAATAATGTGAAGAACAAAGAATACAAACATGCGAGGTGATTGAGTAGAATTAATGACTCACAGAAATCCAAAATTAAAATCCTGTATCTATAGCTACAGGAGCAGCAGACTTCGTGAAGTCGTACTGTACAAGTATATAGATTATAGCCACAGCTCCCATTTTCCTGTTGATAAATAATCGCGAACGACTTTTTGCTATAGTTTTTTTTTACAAATGATAATTTGACTCAAAATAATTTAACAACGGTTAATTAATGTTTATGATATGTACTGTAGATTGATTTTTAATAATAAACCAGTTCGGTTCATTTGACCTTTAACTTCTGAATTCAGCCAATGGCAACCAGCTGCACTAGATTAAATTAAAATGGCAGTCTTCAACCTGATTGGTCAGAATTAAGAATACGCATTGTAAATGTGAACACAATTTCTTAAGTTACGTTAAGTTTAATTACAAGTGTGAACCCAGCTTCATAAGTGTAAATTCTGACATTTTGTTTCCGCTTTGGCTTTTTGCACAAACAGACTAATCGATTATGAAATGTAATAAAATCTTTTATTCTTGCTTTTTCAATTCCAACTAGCATTCCACTGATATTTGTAGCTTGGTAAATTCAACCTTGATATGACTGTTATATCTTACGAGTATACTAAGAATTTAATGATTCCAAAGTCTGGGTTTTTCTTTCAGCTTGCTTGAGTTTAGTCTTTGTTTGTATCTTTTGTTAGAGATAGATAAAGATTACAAAAGCTACTGATTTCATCCCAGTTGTTGCAATTTATCTTATAAACTCCTATTGATGTTTCCAATAGTAAACAAAGTGTAGCAGATCTTTCTTGAATCATGCAGTAAAAAACTAGAAAAATCTAACCCTAAATATTCACTTGATGCTTGTGAAAATAAAACATCATCACTTGCAACTTGGTCATACATAATTTATTCATTTACTTCCAGTTCAGTTTGTCACACAATCATCAACCCTAAACCACAGTCCACAGTACCAGTACTAGTCATGCTGGTTCTACATAATGCATCACCTGAGTCCTGAGAGACCTCTTGTGTTGGATTTGCATGACAAAATTAAGTCATGGGAATAAATTCTGTTAAACTTTATATCAATTAATTGGAAGAGAGACAATGCAAATGTTTTGTTAATGTTTTGTTCCTGATGTTCATGAAATCATGAGGAAGTAAAACAATAAAAAGTTGGTTTTGACTAGTTATGATGAATGAAAAAATATAGAAAGGAATTTCATTCAGTTTTTAAAATGTTGCAGCTGTGAAGTTTCTCAGTACTTATTGATAGGTTGTAAGCGGGCGGAAGTCCCGTAGCGCCTCCGCGCGGCGCTAAACTTCTTTACTAACTGAATAAATCAGTCTCGATTCCATCCTCTCTGGCGAGAGCAGCTTCTTATTTCGTTTCCACTCAGACATGCACTCTTATAAGGTATTGGAATTAATATGCAGAGAATTGCAAAACTGAATGTGATGAAAGAAGTGATATGGTATTATTATAAAAATAGGAAATAATGTGAAGAACAAAGAATACAAACATGCGAGGTGATTGAGTAGAATTAATGTTTGATGGCAATTAAAAATTAAATAAAAATGGAAGTATGACACTTGTGGAAAAAATGAAAAAATGTGTCACATAAAGCTGTGCAAGATGCTGCCAACTGGTGGCAAGAAATGCAACTGTTTTCCACTGTACTAGGCATGCAAAACAATATTAAACTCTACTATTGTTTTGTAAATAATACACATAACCTTACAGTTAAACTGCATACACACAGATTATCAAAGTGATCAATGAATTAGACAAATTTAAATGCTTTCGACAAGATTTCTGGCACCTGTGAAAGATTAGCAAAGTTTTATAAAGATTTGTTAGAATTTTTAATAGATTTTTTGAGTTTTTTTTTTGACCCATTTACGAGATTTTCAAAACGTCAAATCCCTTGAAAATAACGTAAAGTGAATTATGACATTATAAATTGAAGTCTTCAGTTGTTGCAATCAAAAGGTCTAGTGTTAAGCAAGATGTCGGACATTCTCGAAAATCTCGTCGAAAGTCAAAAAAATCTCTACAAATCTCTACAAATCTTTTGGCAAACAAATCTCCAAAAATCTCTAAAAATCAATTAAAAATCCCAACCAATCTCAAGTAATCTTTACAATTCTTTGAGAATCTCATAATAAATCACTAAAAATCTTTGCAAATCTTTATAAATCACAAGAATATCATCAACAACATTTGAGTTTGTCCGACCCCCGGTCTTAAGTGTGTTGTTTGACGTCACTTCCGTTTTATTGAGAACGCTCCTTTTTTAAAACAACATATTTTTTAACACAATACTCGACTTTTTGAATTCGATTAGTGCTTCATTTTATCACTAGACGCTGTTAAACTTGATTTTTAGTACAAGTAATCATACCCTGGCATAAAAATAAGAAATGGCTGCTACCAGGGTAATCCTACCCTGGCATGAACACGAAAAATGGCTGCTGCAAGGGGATTTTCCCTGGCGTCAAATAAAAAAATGGCTGCTGCCAGGGGTTTTTCCCTGGCATCAAATAAAAAAATGGCTGCTGCCAGGGGTTTTCTCTATGGCATCAAAAATTTAAAAATGGATAATATCATGTACTCATTCATGGCATAAAAACATAAATTGATTGCTATTAGAGAATTTCTTTCCGGTCAAACATAACTGCTGCAATGGTATTTTTTGATAAAATTTAATTTGAAACTTTGCACCAATTAAAACTTTTAGCTATTTGAAAATTATGCTTCAAACACCATCTCTGGTGGCAATCAATTTTTTTTTTTGTTGTGACGGCAGTCATTTTTAAAGTTTTGATACAATGGAGAAAGCCCCTGGCAGCAGCCATTTTTTATTTGATGCCAGGGAAAAACCCCTGGCAGCAGCCATTTTTCGTTTTCATGCCAGGGTAGGATTACCCTGGTAGCAGCCATTTTTTGTTTTCATGCCAGGGTAGGATTACCCTGGTAGCAGCCATTTTTTATTTTTATGCCAAAGGTAGGATTACCCTGGCAGCAGCCATTTTTCGTGATTTTAAGTCAGGGCTTTTCCCCTGGCAGCAGACACTTCAAAAATTTAAAATGTCATTTATTTGTGATGTTTTGTGAATAAATTGTATATTTTAATTTTTATTTACTTTTGATAATATTAAATACAGGTCGAACCTTGTTATAACGAACTTCAAGAGTCCAAAAAATTGGTTCGTTATAACGAAAATTCGTTATATCGAGACGAATTAGTACACGACTGAAATTGTTCGTTATGACGAAGTTCGACCTGTAGTCAAACTACACCATCGTGTTTTCCGCCTTTAAAACTCAATCTCATCTGATTCAACCTATTTGCAATAATCCTTCAATTTACTACCAAGAAAACATCTGGTCGCCGATTGCTCAGTTCACATTTCTCATTAATCATCGGACATTAGTACGTTATTTCCCCGTAAAATAACCCCAAAGGTAACTGTACGCTCTATTATTGTCTTTTAAACTTTTTATAAATAGATTAAAATATGGTCCTGTTGTATTTCCTGTTATAAGCTGTACTACAATTGTAGAAGAACAAAAAAAGGAAATAATTGCTCATTGCGAAAAGAAATATTTTAGTATGTTCTCACTACCGGTAATTTATTTACGACATACAGTAGGAAAAATGGTTTCAGAAGAAAAAAAAGAATTGACAGCGGAAATGACTTTTTTATTTTTATTTTTTTGATTTGTTATGTGTTTAACCCAAGATAAACCGTTAGACAAATGAATGAATATGTTGTAATGATGTGATTACCATTTAATCTTTGATAATTTTATTAAAAAAAAAAATAAAAAAAAAATAAATAAATAAATAAATAAATAAAAAGTAGTTAAATTTGATATCCAGCTCAGTTTTGAATTTACAAGTCAACTGAAAAATAAAACTGACAAATTCATGATAATTTTGCAGTTTAGCCAAAACAAACCAAACCAAACCAAACCAGAATAAAAATTCAACCAAAAAACCCTAACAATCAAATTTTACTGTATTTCCATATTAGTTTTGAAGCCACAAGTCATCTGGAAGGTGAAATATCCAAATTTCCTGCATAATTCTGCTAATAGAACCAACTTAAACCAAAATAGGGCTAAAAATCAACAAAACCCCAAACCCCATGAACTCCCAAATTCAATTTCCAGTTTAATAAGAAATCAAAAGTGAACTAGAAAAATAACTAAACAAATTTCAACCCTAAAACCAGCACAAAAACTAATTTTCCCAAACAAAATCACACTTTAACCCTAAAATCAACCAAAAAAAAAAAAAAAAAAACACTAAATTACAATCAACTAAATGCAGAACAAAACCACTTGACCTCGGTCAAAGCCAAAACCAACCAAGAAAATCATTTTTCCACCACATTCCTACTTCCCAACCCTTTCGTACTCATTACCAAACAAAACAAAGAAAAACTTCACCTTTTCCCCGCCAACTTCTTAAATAATTCTTAAACCTACTTAAACCTTTTCTTCTATAACAACTTTTCAATTTAAAAAATAAAAACAACAAAACTCAAAAACTCTTGCAAAAAAACCCAAAATATCACTCACTTGCACATCCATTTGTGTTTCCGTTCCATTAATTAGTAATTGCACTTGAGCACCGTGACATTATCCACAACTAACTGAATTCAAGAATTCGCTAATCGCGAGTCAAGGACAGAATTCTGTCATAACTCGACCCGCTTCGGGCAAATCCTTACCTCATCAGCATAAAAACGAGCAATAACTCAAAAAATCACCCACAATGCACTTGAAAATAAAAAGAAAACCCATTTTTAAAATTTTTAGGGTTAAAACTAGTGATTTCAAGGTGAGCTTAACCCTTTACATGCACCGAACTGATTATTAAATTGCGTGGGAGTTTTCGGGGAACTCAACGTCCGCCCGGCCTTCATCCTGTGTTTAATGGTTGGGATTTTTCCCACCAGAAGAAATGAAAGAAACCATTTACTTATCTACCTGGTATTTATAATTTTTATTTTTATTTTTGTTTTTGTGTTTTTTTGTTTTTTTGTTGTTTTTTTTTTTTTTAAGAAAAAGTGGGGTAATGGTGGTGAAAATTGTAATTAAAATTTTTCTTACCTGCTTCGAGGAAGGAACATGGAGCCATCGATAAAAACTGAACCAGAAAGTAAAATGTACCAACATGTGCTTAATTCGCCTCGACTAGAAAAAAAAATAGAAATAAAAAAATGAGTTAAAAAAAAAGGAAAAAAATATTAAATATTAAATTTAAAAAAAATAATAAAACAAGAGTAGAACATGCAACGCCATCTATAGGCAGTTCTGTAAATTAGAATAAAGTTTTCAAAAAAAAAATTTAAAGTAGTAGAAATTCCAATAGTAGTCACTAGAGGGTGTACTTTTAAAAGGAGAACAAATTAATGTTACTATGTTTTTATGTCAAATAATTTTGTCCACAAATAACTGTATAAACTGTTTATCAGTACATAAAATTCTTATTTTTTATGCTTGTTATTAAAATTGTGTTTCCTAATAATCCAAGGCACTGTAAATTAATAACTGACAGCTTTGTACAATTTACATTTTCAAAATTGACATTTTTCTGGGGAAAATGTAACTAAATTTTTTCTTATCTACAAATTAATTGTTGGAAGCGTGGGAAGTCTCCTAGCGACGCCACCGCGAACTATTTAGGGTTAAAGATTTGCTCTGTTTATTACTTTATTTCCTCACTCTCTTTGTAACATTCAGACAAGAATTTAGCTTCGTTTATATCCTTTCACAATTGTCTGTGGATTATTCATAACTGAAACATCTGCTTCATTAATCCATTAAATTAACCAAAAGGTCAATGATACGGTATGTAGAAAAATTTCAACATTTTTATCACTTTTCCTGTAATTATTAATTTCTACATGTTCTGCACAAATCGCCATCACCATTAATTCGAATTTTTGTCACTAGGCAACTCTGATTCTAATTCCAATTTTTACCATAACTAATAAGTGAGGCGCTAATTATAAATACATTTTAAACCGATTATTTCTAATTTCTGTTGTATTTGACTCATTTTCAGAGTATTATATTATTGAAACTGAGTCTCGCCTGTTATAAAATCCTTCCACAGTTCCATGAAATAAAAAATACGACATTCGCATCAAAAACACTACAGTACCCTTTTCTTCAATGAAGAATACGAATTGCTTAATTTCAACGCTGTTCAAACAAATTACAACTAAATTCAAGCGTATGCTACCTATTTATAGACGTGATCAGTGTTAATAGTAGCGTCAATCATGCCATACAACTTTCGCGAGTTAAACTCACGTTTGTGTATGATCGTAGAAGCGCGCCATTAACACACATACACACAACGCCATCTAGTGACAAAAAGGCAAACCACTATTTGTCATTTCTCGCATTTCGCCCTTTATTTTTTTTTCCTTACTATTACAACTCACCAGTATAAAATATCGTTTGCTTCGTACCGCTCGTACCGTACGGCCTTACATAACGCCCTTAAACCTGGTTCTCGAACGAATGCGAGCGCTTCTAGTCGTTTCAAGTAGTAGTAAATAGTATTAAGATCCTAAAAAAAATAATAAAATAAAATAAATAAAAATTTTAAAATATTTAATAAAAACCATAATTAAAAACGTTGATAATTTTTAGATCATTTTCAAAACATTTTTTCGTCATTTTTAATGGACATTTGATCACAATTTAATAATTTGATTATAATTTTTTTGTTATAAAAGTTCATTTTGTGATAAACTTTTGATCAATTTTTCAAATGATGAACAAATTCTAAATATTAAAAAGTTATATTTACTTTTATTTCATACGTTTAAAAATTATTTGAGATTACGTAATTGTACAATTAGCAAAATAAGTGACCCACAATTGTGGTCAATAGTTTTAATCGACAAAATAATCATTTTTAGAATTATTTTGTCGTTTACAATTTTTCATTATGTTTTAGATAAGATTTTATAAATTTTTAAAAAGTTGATCATATGTCGATCACCAAAATAGACTTTTATTTATGATCTGATCAAAATTTGATCAAATGTTCATTAAAAGTGACTTGAAAATAATCAAAAAATAATTTTTAAATAATTTTTAAAACATTTTAAAAAATGATCAACTTTTTCAGCAAGGGAAAACAATTGAAAATGAAAATGATTAAAACATTAAATGTCTCTTGAGGTATCTGAAAAATCCTGCACTACAACTTTCAAGAAGGGGGAGCATCCCTCAAGATGGCTGCCAGACTTCAAGGTCAACAGTCTGCAACACAATCACCCTAAATCCTCACAACAACAAAAAAATTAAAAAAAAAAATAGTTACAAAGAAGTAAAACTAGAGTAAAAATGAGTCATGATAAGAAAATGATAAAACTGAATGGAATTTGGTGACATTTTATACTCTCAAAATTCAAAAATGACCCCAAATTACCCGGATGTTCACCCTTTGATGCCAATGCCTTCCCCCTTTCCCCAGGTATTTTAATTGCAGTCACATTTTTTAGGTTTTCTTTTTAAGGAGAAAAAGTTTTAAATTTTAAAAGTTTTTTTTTTTTTTTTTTTCTGTTATAACTGATGTTATGTTTCGTTGACCGAGTTGAAATGTTAATTATAAGTGTTTAATTTGTTGATTTGATGCTGTGAGGCTTTGAAATAAGTAATGAACTGCTTTTCATTCGGTTTATGCACTGGAGGCGGTGTTCTGATTTTGACTGTTTTTAATTGTGTTTTATCGACCTTCGAGAAAAGCAAAAAGTTTACTTTTAGAAATCAACTGGAAATTTTTTTTTTTTAATTTTGGTCGGGTTTTTTTTAAGTTTTAAATTAAAAATTTACGCGAGGTGTTGTATTTGTTTTGAGCCTTTCGTTTGTGATTTTTGTTCCTGTTTGAATCCCATTAACTCATTGAATATTACGCAGGTCTTTGATCCTTGATTTCAATGGATTTTAGTCGATTTTATTCGCTATTTACTCGCTTTTAGTAGATTTTAGTCAATATTTACTCGATTTTAGTCAATATTTACTCGATTTTAGTCAATATTTACTCGATTTTAGTCGATATTTAGTCGATTTTAGTCTATACATTTAATTCATTGACTCACTAGTCTTTCATTTTTAAATCTTTCACTGATTGTTTCTTCTAAAACCGTAACCACAGTTTATATTTAGGCGAAATGAGACGAAACGTCTGTTTTTGAAATTTCCCACCATGTCACGCTGAATAATAATGTCTTTAAATATTGTTTTTCACTTCTTCTAAACAAGAAAACTTTTACATCTGATGTTAAATGACTGCATCAATATCAATCGTTAAAATCAATGGCAAAGGTTTTCTTACAAGATAGAATAGGATGAAAAACATTTAAAGACGGTTATAACGACGCGATCTGGTGGCGATGTCTCAAAACAGATGTTTTTTCTCACTGCGCGCAGAGCTTGGACAGCTAAACTAAAATTACAGCTTTATCCACTGCTTTTATTCGAGTGCAACTTCTAAATATTTGAAGTAATAATGTTTTCCTAATTCACCTGATTAGTCCTATCATCCGGATGCTGCAGCAAACTATTGATGAACTGTCGATCGGCGAAACCAGCCATCACAGTGGTCGATTGAGGCATCAAAAATAATCAAATCCAAAACACAGCTTCAAAAATCAAACAAAAAAAAAAAAAATTAATTAAAAAAAAAAATTAAATTTCAATAGAAATACGTACAAAATAAATGAAAACTCCAACCACTGACTTCACATGTGTTCATTCCATCTCATCTCCAACAGTTTTGCACTGTGCTTTTCGAGACCAAGGTAAAACCCAACTAATTCCGTCCTTGGGTTGCATTCAAAGAGTTGATTCGAAGCAAAGCTGAATAGCAATTCTTCTTTCTTTCTTTCTTTCGTTCTTTTTCTCCAGCAATTAATAAATCCAAAGATGACTTTTCACTTTTTTTTTATCCACTTTTTACGGGTGTGGTTGCTCGAGATGAAGTGAAAAGTGGTCAGCCCTGGTTGAGGATGAGTCCAGGTTGAAGTGTGTCAGCAGGGCCAGGTCACACGTGCCCAGGGGGCGCGAAAAATACTCTCGACGCGAGGTCGTCAACTGCTTCGCAGGTGAAATGCCCGAAATAAACGATGTAAACAAACGGGTGGTGGATCTGGAAAATATAATCAAAAATAAATCATTTTAATTTAATTAATTTTTTAATTTTTTTTTAAATAAAAAATAGAAAATAAAGATTTAAAATTTTTCCATTTGTTTTCATTTTGTGTCTGAAAACACGATTTTTGTCAAGAATCATTGATATTTAACCGATTTTCATCGATATTTAGTCAGTTTTTATCGTTACCGGTATTCACGCAATTTTCAAAAGTAGGTTTAGGTATTCGATATAATATAAACCTATAATTGCTCGATATTGACCTATACTCATCAATAGTTTTTGTTACACATCGATATCGGTAAAAAATTGAATAAATATCGATGACTAATAATAAAAATCTGTTAAATATCGGTAAATTTCGGCAAAAATCTTGTAAATATCGTGTTTTTCAAGTATCCAATCAGGTCGACAGTCGTTTTACAGCCATATAAACACGATTTTTGTCAATACTCATCGATATTTGACCGATTTTCATCGATATTTAGTCAGTTTTTATCAATAATCGTCGAAATTCATGCAATTTTCAAAGATAGGTATTCGATATAGACGTATAATTATCCGATATTTATCTATACTCATCAATATCGATATAAGTAAAAAAAAAATTTGAATAAATATGGTAACGTAAGTATCGGCGAAAATCATGTGAATATCGTGGTCTTCATCTCAATCAAATCTACAGTTGTTTTATGACCATAAACAAAAAATAACAACAAAATAAAATAAATTATTTCACAATTTTTATAATTTTTTAATTTTTTAAAATCCGGATATGAAACAGTTGCATCTTAATATCTATTTTTTTTTATCCTGGTAGTTGTTGTTTGTTATTGAGGTCAAATCAGACCCGAATCCATCATAAAATGGCATTTTTTCCAACAACATGTCTTGAATTTTAAAAGTCAGGGGAACCGCCTTTAAGAGAAATTCACATTTTGCATATTCCACTCGCTCTTTTGAAAACGAGTTCGGGGAAACGACAAGAAACTTTGAATTTGAGTTCATTCATCTTTAAATAAATAAAATAAAACTTTTTATTTTTTATTTTTTTTTTTTTTTTTTGTAAATTTCCTTTTTCCTATTTATTTTTTAATTTTTTTAAATTTTAGTAGTTTTAATGATATGAATTAAAATAAAAGGAAAAAATGTTTTTAGTTTTAATTTTTTCTCACCCATTCAATGGAAGTGACATATATTAAAAATCAAATTATAAACTAGGTCCTGTTTACTTTCAAAGTAGTCTGTGGTGAGTGGTTGTAAGGAAAATAACATAATTAAGCATAATGTGAACCATGAGAAATTCGTTTTCTTCCTAGTTGGTAATTTGACTACGTAATTGCTCATTATTTTCATAATTTTATTTAAAAAATTAAAAAAATTGCATAAATTTACAACATTAAAGACACACTCACAGTAATTGTAGTTCCAAAAACCTCCACCAGACAATATTTTACACTTTAATAACATTTAAATACTAGTTAATAAAATAAACAGTAAATTTGCTACATTAAAGATGCAGTAATAGTAATTTCAGTTCCAAAAACTGCCACCACATTTTTTTATTTATAATTTACCTCAACTCAAACATCCACAACTTAATAATGCACTGAATCTAGACCTCAAAATGAAATTTAATCCTTTCTAATCCACATAAAAAAATCTCCTTATCAACAAAAAAATTTACTGTGAGAATTAAAGTAGCTCAAAACTTCCCACATTTCAAAACAAGAAAGCATAATTACAAAATTCACTACTATTTAACGCAAAAAAGCATTTTGTCACGTGTCAGACATCTTTTTAAGAATACCCAGCATTTTCAATGGCCAATTCAATTTGACTGCATTCCCACATGGTATCATTACTCAACCTCAACCTATAATTAGAACAAAATACTCCAGTGTTGGCCATTGACAACTAAAAATACAGTAAATGCCCTTTAAATTGCTCAATCTTTCTTACATATCAAATCAACTCTTCACTGTCCCTTTTTTTCCACTCATAACCCACTTGAGAAACAGAACCAAGGCTAATATTTACTTCACATCAAAGTGGTCAAAACAAAGACTTACATAAATCCCCATATTTTATTCCAGTCACAAACTCACTAGGTACTTTAAATCTCAAAAGGTTTTATTGAACAACATGATGCACCACGAAAAGATTAATACAACATGATTATACGTAATGTGCAATTTAGCCTGTGAGGTTCACCGAGGTGAAGTGAATTGTGGGAAGCATTCATGTATACTGTAAGAATGCTGCAAACAAAGCTTTCTTAAATTTCAAATCAACCTGCATTGTTTGGCTAGTTTCATAATTCAACCACATATACTGTAGATAGCAGAATAATGATTGATATTGTTGTAAGGAAGACTAACAATGCTTTTAAATAGGGATTGATCGATATGGGAATATCGGAAATTGGATTCTAAATAAAACATCGGCCGATACAGATACCGATTTTTTTTCATGAATATCGATACCGATATCGGAATAGGTCAAACCCTACTGTTTTAAACAATAAATTTGTTATCTATTGAACAGCTAACAAACACTTTGACCATTGTTAAGTAAGGTTTAATCAACTGTTTAACACTATTTACTTGTCAATCTATTCGCTTCAAATCATTCCTCAACTTTATACATCAACACTTCGTAAAGCTTTCAACACTTCTACTGTACTTTTCCCAACTTCATTACACCCACCACCAAAAATGCATTTGTTTACCTAGAAAATTGATGACACATATGAGAAAATTTCAAATATCCTGGGAGACATTTGGAACACCTTCTGCACAGTCGTTGGCGCGGGACAAAGAATGCAACGGAGCCTTGTGAGACGCTGTAGCATCTGCATCCAGCTGCTGTGTCTTTGAGATAGTTCTAATCGAATCGCTCTTGTACCGAGAGCGATGCAATGTTGAATACCAGGGGGTGTCATTTTCACTCACTTTCTTTACATTTTTTCTTTCCTGGAGCTAGTTTAGTTTGTTTTTTCCTTTTTATTTTTAGAAGAATTCAAAGGAGAATTGAATTTTAATGTCATGTAGTGACATACTTTACTTTTCTCGAAAAAAAAATAAAAAATTGGTGATATGCATAATGTGTGGATTTCATCTCTTATTACTTAAAGGGATGAAGTGCAAGAAACTTGGAATTAAAGTTTGTTGCACTGATGGCTGCTTTTACTGTGGAAAAAGGGTGTACACTTTGCTGCTCCTTTAGAATATAACTATTAGGTGGAAATAAGTAATTTGCATTGACTTTCCATAGCCTAGAATTTAGTTGTTGAACTTCTCCAAACAAGAGTTACAAAAACTGTGGCATTTTGCCATAGTTTCTAGTATAGAAAGCATCTTATATTAAAAAAACTGTGAAAGCATCAGTTGTGTAATTAACAATAATTACAATTACTGTAACTTGTATCATGACTGTCTAATTAAAACAAAGCATTGCAATGGCTGATAACCATGTTGATAAATTATCATTTCAGCCGAGTGCCCCAAATGACAAAGCAAAGTGAGTGTTGCTGAGAATCGACAAAAGACGGTCAATTATAATAGACGTCTTATGTCTCGTCATCTAATTAGTAAAGCTCATGGATTGATTTAAAAAGTGTAAAAATACTCATTGCAATTTTAATTTATTCATCACGTCTCCATCAATAGTTTTTCATCATTTAGATCATTACAAAATATAAACTATTACAGTACCTTATAAATCTTACCTAAGAATGCTGTAACAGGCAGTTTCAGGTTTTCAAATCATAAAATTGTGTTTTCAAAATCAAGTTCATTGAATCTCCCTCTGCTAACAGAAAACAGAGAAAGTCTCACAGACTTCCTTCGATAACCATACTTTGGTTCTTTGACCACTTCTACAACACACACACCTACACACACACACACATAAGAGAATCAATTTGTTCTTAATTATTTTGTAATTTACACCTTTTCTGCCTACTATGCATTTAATCTATTAAAGTGTAAATTTACAAAAAGTAATTAAAATAGACCTAAAAGTGTAAGTTTCACATCACTGTTGTAAAACTGATGTCTTAGCCTTATTTACACCCTTAACACCCTTATTTCTATGTAAGCACCTATAATTACATATCAAATCATCTTCACCTTATTTCAAATCCACCATCAAGATTTCAGATTATCATCCAAATCATTGATTTTACTAAAGGTTTACCAAACAATTTTCTGGATCCTTTTGGAATTGATTGTAACAAAAAACAAAATGAAGAACAAGTACCGGTAAGCAACTTCATGCCAACACCTTGCAACTCTCTTAAGAATTGCAATGAACTCGTGACAATTCCAATTTAGTCACATGTCATTTTTTTTCTTTCTAACCTCCCCAACCACTCTTTTTCTACAATAATTACTTCCTTTGTGTATTTTCTTTCATTATTTGTTCCTGTGTTCTTAATTGGCTGGTCAGGGTTAATTAGGCAGGACACAAGTGAGATGGCCAAATAAAAAGTACCCTAATTTGTCAATGTTATTGTCTGATCTTACAAATAGATATCAAGCTAAAAACTAAATAAAAATAAAAATAATAATAATTGAAACTAAAAATTCAAAACTTTTTCATCACATCCTTAAATTAACTCATTTAACATCCTATGACTTCATTCACCAAACTTTCCACTTCCCTCAAACATGGCTTCCACTGCATTAGAATAAGACACTGGCATTTGCATAGAAGGAAATGATGATGAGGGAGGGGATGAAAACTTTTGTTTTCATTTTTTTCTAAAGAAATTTCTTTGACTCATTTCTCATTCCCACATGACTCATTCAAGGCCAATTTGAATACAACTTGAACCAATAAAACTAAAGGCAATATATAAAAGAAATAAAAAATCATAAAAATCCTCACACCTGTTGCTTCAATTTAAATAGGGTTAAAGTCCTGCTTCACTTACTACTTAAGTTGCCCAACTCAACTGAAAGCTTGCACATCATTATTTCCTAAGGGGAATCAGTGAAGCTATTAGAAAAAAATAAAAATCTAAACTGTGTAATTTTGATTTGGGTCATTAGACTCACATGTTTCATGCAAATAATCTCAACTCACTTGCTTACTTCAAGTATAATCAACTCTCAAATTTATAGGTTAAACATGTTTTTATGTCTTATTTTATGCAATCAGAACTTTTTTTTCTTATTTTTCTGAAGAAGTTTGCTTATAATAAATTTTAAGGTTTGATGTGGAGGAAATGAACTGATAACAAAGAGGAAAAGAGGGGAAAAAAACATGGGCTACTTTGGTTTAATGTTGTTTATGTGTATTGGCAAAACCTGACTTTGCTTGGGGTCTTCAAGCTTCATAAACCCTGACACTTTTTGGGCAATGATGTAACCATAATTGGCCTTATTTAGGTGTAGCATCACTGTTTCAGTAGTTTAGATAGAAATAAATGTCTAGACCTCTTTTTATTACTGAATTTCACATTTTTGGCAATAAATTGTAAATCTTTTATGTAAATCCCCTAAAATGGGTAAACTTGTTAAAGCTACTTTCGACTTTTCGTTGTTCGGCTTTTCGAACAACGGTTTTTATCCATTAATCACAATTTATTAAATTTAACCTTGCAAATTGTAATTCATGTTATTTAGATACTTAAAAATCAAAGTTTTTAATTATAATAATTTATTAGCTTCTAAAGGTCTTTCAAATAAAAATTCACCTTCATAGAGATTTGAAAGTTTAAATCTATTGCTGAGAAAGCAAATAATACCAATCAATACCAGGAAGGAAATAATGAAGGTACAAGAGAAGCACTCATAAGTCGCTTGATTAAGCAGTTGCTTTGATTGGGATCTAAATTGGTATAGTTATAACTTATAAATAACCATAAATTTATCAGAACAATCAAAACATCCAATGATTAATTGATGACATTTATGTGTTTAACTGCAATGTGCTTATTTTGCTTATTTGAAATTTATTTATTTATTTATTAGTTTATATTATAAGTATATAAATTATTAAACCTTATAATTTCTTATTACTGTCGCTTGCACTTCCTTCCTTAATAATTTAGCATAAAAGTCACAGGTTTGCTCTAGTTCAATTGAAAGTAGAAGTTGAAGTTGAATGACATCAAAAAGCATCTCATTATTAAGAAATGATGGAAGATTTCTTTTTGGACAGGTTTAAAACATTGCAAGTAATTCAGCTTTTTCATGTTGTCTGGAAATGGTGCTCTTGGATCATATATCATTCACCAAGATTGAAGGGAAAATTCATTTTGTAATTGATTTTAATGGAGTTTTATGGGGATCAATACAAGACTTAAGAAAATTAATGTTTTCATTTGAGGAAATCCTTTAGGGAGATACAGCCAATAAAAAATTCATTCGGTCTCGAAAGACTCCCGAGTCAGACAACTAGACATGTGTCCAGAATCTGAAATTTTTTGGCAACAGAACTATAATATAACCTATATATGTATATATATATATATATATATATATATATATATATATAATATTTTATTATAGATTTTGCTATAATCTAAGAGTGAGCAACAGATCTCATATAGCCATAGTAGCCGCTGGCGATCTTAAACGACTTTTCCTATAGTAGGATAAGCTGATGAAGCAATGTCCTGCTTTAATTACTGCTTCAATGTCCCTTTAATGGATTTGTAATGTAAATTGTAAAATAACCTGGTAGATGTTTTATTGGATTAAAATCAGAATTGATTGATACACCGAGCTCTAAGCTTGTGCTAACCTACATTTCAACCTTTACTTATGATTTCTTTTATACATCTGTGTCCCATAATGTAGGCAACCACACCCAAATCTCATCTATTTTTGTGTGGGTGGACGGCTGATAGCCAAGGCAAGCCACATACATGCAGTAGCAACAGTTTCTAGTGACTTGAAAGCAAATGTGGCTACTTCTTGCAAATTGCTTATTTGTTATTCACTGATTTTTGAGTACCGAATAATAGTTAATTTTATTCTAAAATGATAATTCTGTAATAATAATTTGTAATAACTGCTATAAACCTCCTCAATTAAGAACCACTATCAGATAGAAACACAAGTCACAAATACAAACTTGTAAAAAATTTGAAAGATTTTGCAAATAAGCAGCAATGTTATCATAGATAACAAAGACCAATATTGACAAATTAATGTTAATATAATATGGACATTCCCATTAATTTCACGATATTACAACTTCTATTGGAGTTAATCATGTTCCTGAAGTGAGACCCAGTGGTCGAAATGTTAAACATCAGACTGCTTAAACAACTTGGTTCACATAGAAATAAGGAAATCAATTTACACCCAATTGTTCTGTGATGTACAACTTTTCTTTCAGCTGTTGCACACCTACAAAGATGTAAATTTACACTTTTACTTCTATGTGTGTTGTCTAACGTAACTATTATCACTAAATTACATATGATACTGTTATTAATGGTCTAGTGGTTTCCAAACTATTTAGAACCACAACCAAAAATTGACTTACAGGTTTAAAAATCCCTAAAATAAGCAATAATTTCTTTTGATTAGAGACATCAAAATATTATCTAAAAATGACTTCTATAGAATAACTATTTCCTACAATTTTTAAAAATCTGCAACTCAGCTTGACATTTTTTTTCTTATAACATTCAATAACATTCAATCACAAAATTATATCCATAGCATGTGATTCAGCCAACAAATCTAGTATAACAACCACACTTCAAATCCACTGAAAGTATCATGGCTTTCAATGAAAACAATGACTCATACAACAAACTTTCACATCACTCATAAAAAAAGATTTCCCTGCACCTGTCCACCATCCAATTCACCAATCACCTGCAGTCTCTTTAAAATTTAAAAAAAAAAAAACATCCAAAATGGCAGCCATATTTTTTCCCTCATTAATCCAGCCTAATTTTTCCTCTCAAGAGTTAAATAAATTACTCACTAAGTACATCTTAACCTAAAAAGAAACTCAAATCTGGGAAATTTGATGATGAAAAATAAGAGTTTTAGAAAATCTTATTTTTACTTCTGCTTTAATGTTGGGTGTTTATTATTATGATTATTATTGTTGTTGTTATAAGCAGAAGTTGATATCTTGTTTCTTACAATGGATAATGAATCATCAGAGTAAAGTAAGGTCATTTCAGTACTTGTAACTGTTATTTTTTTCACACTTGAGGTAGTTCCAATAAGGAAAAAATTTGATAGATTGTGGAGCAGACAGAGGAAGTGTGGCAAAGTTGGCACTTTTGACTTTTTTAAAAAGTTTATTAACTTGCTTCTTGTGAAGAATGAGAAACAGTTGCAAGGGATAAGATAATCAATCTTCTTAACACCTGTACAAGTGGTTTGGTACAGCTAAAGACAAAAAGTGTAAAATAAGAAGTTAGCAAAAAAAAATGACTGTTTTCTATTGTTTAATACCACTCACAATTTCATTATTTAATCCCATTTCCATCCATTTTCCACCCTTGTTTTGATTCTCCAATTTCAAGGTGTGGCCCTGAGATATAAAATGTAAAGCTGATTGCAGATATGTCATCTAACAAAGATCAAACAACTCAAGGACCAGGTTTTATGCACTTTATAATTCAAACACCTTGAGAAGAAAAACCAACTGAAATCCCACTCCAATCCTTAATAGTCATAAATCTAACTTGCATACATTGACAATTAACAGGATATGAGGACCAGTAGTCATAGCAACAACAATAAATGAGATGAGACCTTCATGCCACACATAAACCCCTTGAAAAAACTTAGGTAATTAATACACTCATTCAATAACATTTCCCACACCTCAACAATAGAAAAAAAATTAAACAATAAAACATTAATGATTTTAAATACAACTTTCAAACCTCCATTTTTTTTAAACATGATTTTTCAATTTAGAAATTCTAGAAAAAAAATATTTATTTTGTTTATTGTTGCATTGTTACATATTTTTTCAAATTATTTTTTAATGATTTAATTGTTAAAGACATTGTTACAATTGATTTACCACTGTTATACTCACTTTACTGGTGTATTTTATTGTTTTCTACCCTTTTTGAATGCATTATTAAGCATTTTTCAGTTTAAGTTGTTTCACTCATTTTAAGTAATTGTTTGATGACAATTAATTTGCCATTATTACACTTAACTTTACTCGTGTATTTTATTGTTTTCTACCCTTTTTGAATGCATTGTTGAGCACATTTCAACTGTTACACA
>JAQFZP010000627.1:0-30303 GCA_034695745.1 Geophilus truncorum | reverse complement strand
GATTACTAACATTTGAGTAAAGTTGGTCCAACTGGTCATTATTTAAAAATTCATCAGGAAACAGATAGTACTGCATGGTTGATAACTGTTCAGATTCAGAAATAGAAATTTTAGATTTTCTAACCCTAAAGTTGAAGCTTAAATTGTCATTACTCATTACCAAATCCAAAGTATTTTGTCTATCCTCTGTTTTTAAACCGTGTAGTTTTTCAATCACAGGTTTCAGTTCATCGCGCAAAACATTAACTAATTCTTGTACCATGTATTTGTCACTGCTTGAAATGTATTTTCTAACGTACATAGCTGCTGGTGTTACAATTGAAGTCCATACATTTTGCAGACATGTAAACCATCTTGGAAAATACTAATCATGAATATGGCTTGACATATGAAACAGACTTTTTTCTCATACCTTCGTGAGTCAATAGCGTTTAGAAAATGAGGTTCGAAAGTCAAACTCAAATTTATTGCCGATTTATCTAAGTACTGTAAACTGGTTTGAACTGCTCGCCACAGCATGAAATTAGCCACTGTTCTAAAACAACAAATTGTTAAAAAATAAACACTTAAGAGTATACTGTATTTTATTTACCTTTTTGAAGTGGTTTCAACTAATTCCAGGATTTTGCGTATTGACGTGTGGGATTCGACTAAAACAAACTCTCTACCACTGAATGTAATTGGTAAAACGTTGGACAAATAGTCCATCCAGTTAAGCTGTGGGAGTAAGTTTTGAAGACTTGTCACTGGTAACTTCATTGAGGTTTCAGAGTGGCCTTTAAAAGTCACCTAAAATGCATCCAATGGAAATTATTTCCAGCGTTGCAATTAGTGTTTAATTTTACTTACTTCAACAAGTTTAGCTTCAAAATCAACAACTTTTTTCATTTCTTCTTCTCCCTTTGTACGATTGGCTCCGAGTAAAACCGAAGCATTCACCATATAATTATAATAATTCACAACTCTTGCATCATTTGACCATTCAGTCACACTGAATGTTTCCTCATCAACTGGGAACTTGAGTAGTGGCTTGGAGATCTGTAAAGATCAACACAAAGCTAAAATCCAAACTACAATATCTTTTAATCGAGTCTAACTGTTAATATATTTGAATTTCCATCGTTATCCTCTTCAACTGTGAGTGTAAAAAACATCGATGCATCAAATCCATACAAGCTGAGTTTAGCCAGTGTATCTTTCCACTGAAAAGCAGATTCATCCCAATTTTTATCAATAACAACAGGCCAGTTGCCCATATTTTTTAATGTGTCTGTTAATGGTTGAGTTTTCAGTTCCTCAATTTTGTTAGTCTCTAGACACGATGCGTACAGAGTTTTAGCCGTTTGCATAGACATTGGTTGAGTTCCGTTGTCAGGCTCGTCTATTATACCTATTAATTTTAATAAAAATTGTAATAAAAAGAAGTTCTGTTAGAATGTATTTACCTTTTACTCTTGCGTGAAATATATTTAACTTATTGGTAAAAAAATCAACTCCTGGATTGCTAAATAACAGATGAGAACCTTTTTCAGGCACTATAGTTTTTTCCATAAAGCCGCCACAAGCAAAGTTGTGGAAGTTATTGCAGGGATTTACATCAATGTCGATTGATTCCAAAATTAAACCGGCGGATTTTACACACTCTTCAGATAAACAAATTTTACTTGGTTCATTATTTTGCTCCTTCAGAACTGTAAAAACGTCAATTTTATGAATTTTAGACATTACTGTAAGAATGAAAAGTGTTTACCGTGAACTGTTATGGCTAATCCAATTATGACGATCAGACACACGACGAGGAGTATGAAACATCCTTTTTCGATGTCACTTCTTCTATACCAATGTCTCGACAACCTGTTGGTGTAAAGTTTAGAATATTGGTTTCGGAAATTAATGCGATGGTAAACTCACCAGTAACATTCGCAATCACATCTGTATCTTGGACGGGGTTTTCGTGGTGTTTGACTTCTGTAGACTTGTTTGATTTCGTTTGGTATGTTTGGTGCTCTTTTTGGAAGTTTTTGGATTGAGTCGCTCATTTCTGTTCAGAATTACTTTTGAGATTCGAATGGCGTTGAAATTCTTTTCATTGAGTCACTGACGTTTCGCAAGTGCTTATCATATCCACTTAACTGGAATGAAGTGATTCCGGCGTGAGATGAGAAGAAAGACATTTTTTTCAAGGTCGTTAAATGATTTTAATTTAATAATTGTTGTATATTTTTACTTGTTTAATGATGCAGAGATTTCTTTGAAGCAGAAGATAAATATTTACAAGAGACAGATATTTTACGTAATCTTATTTATTTTCTGTCAGTTCTTGTACTAATGAATAATTATTTTGTTTTTGTGTCAAGTTTCATGCACGGAACCGTTCATTAACAACTAAATTAATGATTAAATACATATTTACACGCTACAAACTATATAAAGGAATTAGAATTTATTTCCTATTAATTTAAAAACGTTATGGGATATATTAGAAAACATTAAATTTGAAAATGCCGCGCTATGATATCACTAGAAAATTCTCATATCACGATACTCTCGTTTAAAGGGATTTCCCCGGTCGGTGGCGTCCATAGTTTAAAGAGGTAGGGAAACGTAGTTGCAGTTCGCTAATGTCATCTGAGTTTGCGTTCATCCATTGGTTGTGATCGGATCTTATTCGTACTTATAATTGCATATTTAATTTCGCATAACTTTTATTTTAAAACAACATTTACCTAATTGCAATTATCACGTAGCAGTGGAACTAATTCCGTGGTTAGAAATCAAGGTAATTGGTGTATATTTATTACTTTCGGTTAACATTTCACCTTAAAATCTTAAAATTAAAAAATAATTTACCAATTACAATTTTTTTTTTAATTACAGAATTTATTTCGACGTTGATAAAGATTAATCAACTCAACTAGAAGTGCCATTAGGTTTGATAAATGCCAACTTAAGCTAATAAAAATTATAATTAGTTTTTTGTTTTTTTTTCCTTTAGGTGTTGTGTACTTTGTACGGTAAAATGGCAACCGATATTGGCCTGGAGTTGAAACTTCAACAACTATACACGCTATCGACTGAACTGAATGATCTCCGATTAAACCAAAAATTTATCGACATCATTTTAATCGACGCTGACCAGAATGAATATCCAGCGAATAAAAACGTACTAGCTGCTTCCAGTACGTATTTCCATGAGACATTGGTGCAAGAAATGGACAAACTTCAACTGCCAAAAGATGTTCCGTCCAGAGCAGTCGATGTTATATTAAAATTTATTTACACGGGTATTATGGAAGTTTTGGATGATGATGTTGCATTGATTCAAGATCTACTTACTTCGGCCAAGCTGTTAAAACTTGAAAAAGTAGAACAACACTGCGCTGAACTTCTTTTATCAGAACTGACGCCCGAAAACTTCTTAATCCACTGGCAATACGCTGAAAAATGCAGCAACGAAGAAAAGAAGAGGGAAGTTGTTAAAGGGATGGCTAAAACATTTACTCAGTTGCAGCATTCAGCTTCGTATTGTGAAGCGAGCTTCGAGTTCGTTAAAATGATGTTGGATGAAGGAGAGTTAAAAGCTCTATCACAAGATTCCGTTTTCGAGGCTATTCTAAAATGGGCGAAGAAAGATGTTGGTGTAAGAGCAGAAAACCTTGCAGAGTTATTGGGAAAAATCATCTGGGAAGATTTATCTGATGATTTCCTGGAGTCCTTAGACGATAGAGAGCCTGACTTAATGGAGAAGTCGCGATATTTAATGATGCGGACTCTGAAAGAGGTGACCAGACGATTGAAGAATCCAGAGAGCAGACAGAAAAAAGAAATGCCAGCTTCAATACCGGCATCGGCACCGGCACCGATTACTCAAAACGGTCCGAAAACACCTGTCAGTCACCAAAATGGTTTATTATTTCCGGAAAAGAGGTCGACCCCGACTCCGCCACCAGTAGCTTTAAGTGCTGTGGAGCAAAAACTGCTGAAGAATAACGCTGATCGTACAAGATTTCATCCGAATCCGATGATGGTATCTGCACAACCAGGGTTTTTAGTCGCTAATCTACCTAATAATCAAATGATGTATCCGTATCCATATTTTATTAATCGAAATCAGAAAATTGATACCGGTAGCTTGAAACACTGGGGAAGTGGAAACAATCTCCATCAATCGCCGAATCAAAGTAACGATCATCGTAAGCACGATTATACGCCCAGAGGAAATAAAAATCAGAATCAGGAGGGTTCAAAACCTGGAAATCGACGTGACACTGATATGCACAAAAATGGTGAGAAATTTCACAGGAACGAAAGTCAGAATCCGAGACATCATTTTCAAGCTGGCCACTCTCGCAATCAACCGTCAAGAAGCATGAGTCAAGATGATCTCCGAACGAATGGAAACCCTAATCGTTCTGACGGTCACAATTCGACGCACAAGCAGAGCAATCCGTCCGGTAAATATCATCAACGTTTCGAGGGTCCTAAACATACTGAGACGCCTGTAAACGACAAACAGCGATTTTCAAAACAGGAATTTCAACGACCGAATAAGAGCCAAACTCAAAACAACAGTCAGTCGCCGATAAATAAAACTGAAACTGCCCAGTCCGGTAAAAACCAGAATCAAGTTCAGTCTTCGAAAACGACCGGAGTAACTGCAAACACGAATAAGAGCCAAACTCCAAACTACAGTCAGTCGCCAATTATTAAAACTGAAACTGCCCATTCCAGTAGAAACCAGAATCAAGCTCAGTCTTCGAAAACGACCGGAGTAACAGTAAACAACTATCAACAAACTTCCACGCCGGAAAGAAAGAGTGACAACATTTTCGAAAAGTTTAAAATGAAAGAAGATAAGAATCAATTTATTTTTCCCACCAGTCCGAGTAATGCCAACAGTGTGAGCAGCAACTCAAACATAAACACTCCATCTACCGGTGTAGTTATGATGAAAATCCTCGACGAGAAAACAGAAGTCCTCTTCATAGATGCGGATGGGAACAAAACAGACGGAGACGAGAACGAGATGAAATTGCCTCAAGATGCAGCAATTTGCTTCAACAAAAACAAGATCTACCTAATCGGCGGTCGAAACGACTTCGGCGACGTCTTTTCGACGTTTCTCACCTTTGACATCGACACTAAAGAGTGGGAAATGCTGGCGGATTTGAATGTTCCTAGGTATAAAGCAGGGGTAGTTGCAATTAACGACATGGTGTTTGTCGCTGGAGGTCGTGGGGACGAAAACCAGAGCTTGTGTCTCGTCGAGTGCTACAATACAAGTTCGAAGGAATGGGAGGAAGTTGCACCTATGAATGTTCCACGAGTCAACGCTGCAGTTTGCGGCATTAAGGACATTATTTATGTTTGCGGAGGGGACTCGATGTCGCCGCAACACCTAAAGGCAAGCAGCACTTTAGGTTTATTTGCAACTTGTGAGATTTATAATTTGAAGTCGAAGCAGTGGAGTTGTTTACAAACCAAGTTGCCCATTGAGCGGTCGTTGCATTCTTTTATTGCAACTGTGATGAAGGGGAAGATTTATTGCATAAAGGCTTTTCAAGACGAAGAGAAATGGCTGTTGTATCAGTATGATCCCAGAATTAATTTGTGGCAAGAAATACTTGTAAGCAAAAAGATGTTGCAGTCAGCATGGATTTGCATTGGGGTGTTTAAAGATGAGGAATTGTGTTTTGTTGATGCTGAGGGAGGAATTTTCAAATATAATTTAAAAGAGAAACCCATTGAAGTAGGAAATGGTAGTGGGGATGGAAATAATGTATCGTATGCTGTTGTTTTAGGATAAGTTAGAAGTTTAAGTCAAGATGTTTGTTTGATTGCTTGCTTTAATTCAGCAAAAATGTTAGTTTGTATTTATACTTTAGTTTGTAATATTTTTGTAATAATTATTCAATTATTTTGAAAGTTCAAAACAATTTAAGCTGATATGTACTATTATTTTCAATTCACATTAAATAATAACAGAGAATATTAAAAACATCATTACTGTGTTAATAAAAATTTAAAAGAGAATGTGCTTTGGTTGTTTATTTATTTTCAAATTCTGACGCTAGATGACACTAGTTGTACTTGAGCGAAAATAACTCGAAGGGATTTTCCCGTTTGTTTATTTCGCTCATCCTGTCTCGGGAATCACAGACGATTGCTGTTGGCAGTTCGTACACGTTTTATGAGAAAAAAACTTTTTATGCGAACAGAGGTAACTGATTACTGTACATTTTTATTAACAGATTAACTTTTTCACTAATTTCAATGACAGTGAGGCGACGATTCTAACCCTGACAAATTGACAGCGTGTTCCATTACTTTCTGTTTTCATCTGTCATATAAAGTTTTGTACTTTATCAGGTAAAATATTTATTGACATGTTTTAATCAGGTTGTAGATATTGTTTTATAGATTTTATGTATTTTTTTATAGCATTCATTCATCTTTACCGGTGAAATAGGCATATTTCAGTTTTTTGTGTTTTTAACAGGTTTGTATTGTTTAATTGATAAAATGCAATTTATATCAATGAAACAACATTTAATTTTGTTTAAAATAGTACGAAATCTAAAATGCCAGCTGAAGACAAATCAAGTCTGAAGTTAAAGCAATTGGAATTGCTTTCTGCGCAACTCGAAAACCTGCGAGTAAACAATCTCTTCACAGACATCACTTTAATCGACGGAAGTGGCAAAAGGCACGATGCTCACAAAAATATCCTGGCTTCTGCGAGCACTTTTTTGAGAGCCAAATTCGACGAAGATGCTTCTTTGAGAGAAATACAGCTTCCTACTGAAATCTCAACCAAATGCATCGAAACGTTGATGAAATTCAGCTACAGCGGATCCATCGACGTCACATCAGACGACAAAGTATTCATTGAAGAACTCAGCAAAGCTGCTGAGAAACTTCACTTCAAATTGGTTAGTCAGTATTGCACTCGACTCTTTCTGGACGATGAAGATTTGTTATCTCTCTGGGAATACGCGGTGAATAGCAACAAAGAAGACATGAAGACAAACATCGCCGCTACCATGGCTAAGGATTTCGCTAAATTTGAGCAATCAGCTGAATTTGTCCAGATTTCCGTCGAATGCCTTCAATTGGTGATGGCTCAAGAGGACATACAAACGCAAGATTATGATTTGGTCTTCAAAGCCATACTGAAATGGGTTAAAAACGAAGTTGACGGAAGAGTGAAGCACATAAAAGACTTGCTGCAAAACGTTCACTGGGACGAGTTGTCCGACCAGCTTCTTTATTCATTGCAAGAAGACGAAGAGGAACTGATGGAGAATGAGAATGCCTCGTTTTTGGTGAAGCAAGTGCTGAAGGAGATTACGAAACGTCGTAAAAATCGTCAAGAGAAGAAAGCGAAATCAACAGAAGTCGAAACACCAACTACTCTTCCTGAAGCAGCTCCCAAGACTGAAACCCTTTATTACGGCAGACAAAATACTCCAAACATCAACCGCGGTCCACGTCAATCTGCAAACCAAAGCGAATTCTACAAACCGATCATTGACGTCATCAATCAACGAAGCCAAAACAAGTATACAAACAGAGACAGAGGAGACAGAATCGAACGCAGCACGGAGTTGACAACTCCACAGTCAGAAATACCTGTTGCGGACGAATCATTTCTGTCCGATTTGGTCGAAGATCTCTTAACGATCAAAATCTATGATGGCGAAACCAAGGTCGAAGTTCGGAATTTGAGAGAGAATAAAATCGAGTTGTCCACTTCCTTAACCGACATAACTTTACCGTATTCCGCCGCAGTATGCCAAGACCAAAACAAAATCTACGTGATTGGCGGCCGAAACGCCTGGTGGGAGATTTTGCCCTCGTTTTACAGCTTCGACATGAATTCGAGGGAATGGGCAATTCTGCCGGACATGTTCCTCGAAAGATGGGCCGCGGGTGCCACGTTTATAAAAGGCTGCATTTACGTTGTTGGAGGAATAGCGATTGAGAATAAGCGATTGAACAAGGTCGAAAGCTACAACGTCGTAACTCGCAGATGGAGTCAGAAAGAAGACATGAAGATGTGCAGAGAGAAACCGGCTGTTTGCGGTTTGAATAATTCCATTTACGTTATCGGAGGTTACGCTGTTTCGCCCGATCAGTGGAAGAATACTACTGCGCCCGAAACCAACGCATCCTGCGAAATTTTCGACTTGGACGTCGGGCAGTGGACCATGGTCGAAACCAAAATGCCCATTGGAAGAAATATCAATGAAAAAGTCTTCGTTGCTGGGGTAATGCAGGGGAAAGTATGCGCCTTGAGAGCGTTTTGCAATGGGAAGTTTGTTTTATACTTTTATAATCCAGACACCAATGTGTGGATTGATTTGCCCGCGACCAATTACGCTGAAACCGAGGGTTGGTTGAGCATGGTAGTGTTGAAGAATCGTAATATCTGTTTGGTCAATGCGATGGGAGGGTTTTTTATTTACAAGTCGAATGGTTTGAAGAAGGTTAAAATGGAAACTGAAAACAGACCCAAAGCTTGTTACACTGCTGTATTCGAGTGAGATTTATGTTATTATGTATCGTTTTAAGTTGTTTACTCATTACATTATAAGTTGTAAGTTTTGAAAATAAAAATGTAAAGTGGCATTTTTCAGTTTCAGTTTTATTTTGTCAGTTAATGATGTAGGGGAATTCCCCGTCGTTTTGATTGTACCATCTGCGAGCATGAATTGCATTATGGGCATGACTTGTTGAGACACGATTGGTATTTATAGCCGAACAAGTGGTCGAATCCAGTGGAATCTTTGAAAGCAAACACAAGTCTCGATTGTTAAAAAGGTAAATATAAATTTTAAAATTGCATGATAACATTAATGATCAAAATAATATTCCTGTATTTATTATAGGCTAATTTTAATTTGTAAATATTTCAATTCCAATTTAATTTTAAGATTAGAATTGCTTTGATTTTTTTTATAGAATACCTGTGCATTTGTTTTTAATGATACATTTACGGAACTGTATCGCTTTAAGTTTAAGGTAAGGTCATTTATGTAAAATTACTTAACTCAATAGTTTAAAGTTTACTTCTTTTTTTTTATTGGTGGAAATAATAGAGATAGAGTATAACTGTATAAATTATCTTAACCAAAAGACAACAGCTTCATTTGATTACTAATCTGAATAATTTTTCACGAGTTAGGCTTCTCTGTTGCATTTTTGAGTCGGAACTGTAAGAATTTGTGACAAATGATAACATAAAACGTAAAAATTGTACCGTATTTCCAAAGAGTGAAGAAGCGTATGGGAAATCTTTCAGTTAAAATAATTGTTTTAATATTCTGAAACTTTGTGCTGTATTAAGTATTGAAATAGAGAAGAAACCTATTTATAGATTTTCTAACTTCAAAAACATCAACTTTGGTATTCTTCTAGTAGATGTCGTTGGTAGTCAATTAACTCTTTTTTCCCAGAAGTTGCCGTCATTCACCAAGGAAACGCAAAAACCAAAATCGAAAATATCGACAATTAGACCACTTGTGTATACTCACCTTGGTTTTAGAATGAATTACCTTTTTCCATTCGTTGTGAACAGTGTCTTGCAAGTTTAGCTCGTGTTTATTATCATGTAAATGAAAGAAAGCTTTTACATAGGCTGATCGATGAAACATCTACAAACAAAAGCAAGGAAGTTTGATGTTTCAAAACTAAACTTTAACTTTGTTACAAGAGTACCGGTAGGCTTATTTAGGGCGTAGCAAGGCAAGTTTTCAGACTTTTAGGCTTAATTAACATTTTATTTTCCCACTGATCATAAACTCATCATCAAGAGCATTTTAAACGAAATATATAATTGTTTTTTTTTTTTATTATACAATTTAGCATTTGATCTCCATTAACAACATATGAAATGGCAAGCTACGAAACTCCAGTTGTTTTCAACCAGAATCATTTATTTGGTAACATCGTCTTAGAAGAATCAATCCCAATTTCCCGGATGAGCGAAATGAATTTCCCGCAAATCTCGACCTTCTTGGACTCGAAAAAAGACATTGTATTGCAGATGAGCAATTCAGAGGTAAGACTAGTGGTAATCATTAGAAGTGTGAAGGGGATAATTTAATGCAGTGAATTTTGATATCGCACTCGAGTTAATTAACTAAGGCCTAATTAAAGCACGAAAGGAACATAATTTCCACGATCAAATGCATAAATTACTGAAAACAAAAGGTCAACAAAGTGAAGGTCAAAACTTGATTTTTTCCCACTTGTTATTTCTTCTTGTTTGTGTTTGGAGAATTCCATTATGGCGCATGCGCAGTAATTATTTTAAGGGTTTACACTGATCCCCATTGCGATTGAGTGTTTTTGGTCGGATTAAGTTGAAAACAAAATCACAAATAAACTTTTTTTTTAAATAATTAAATTTAATTCGCTCCATTAGAATTATTACTGAACCATGAAAAGCACCCCGCGAGTAGGGCTTTGCTGCATGAACGGAATTTTATTACTGCCACTTATCATAATCGCAAATTTACATACAACACTGCAAAAATTTCTACAAATTTCCAAAAAAAAAAAAAACCGTTGCAATAATTGCATCACTAATAACAGCATTATCTTTCATTTTAATTTGAAGCCAGCCACTAATGACGTTTGTATTGTCGCAGAGCAATGTATTGTGGGAAAATGTTGAAGGTTGTGTGGAAAATCAATAAGCAAGGCGCTTTGCACAGCGCAGCACAGACTGGGGCTCAGAATCCCTCATCCCATTTCTCCCTCTTTTCATCTCACTTCCCCTACCTCCAGCACGAGCAAATGGAACTTCCCCTCACCTTCAGACATCCTCTAACCATACAAAACTGGGTCAAATCTCAACCCCAGGTTCCAGTAACAGCTTGGTATATACTAGAGGGGCATCTGCACTCAAGTCACATGACACTTCTGATTAGCAGTTTTTAGAATAAAAACAGGAACTAGCACTGAATGTAATAAAATTAGTTTACTAATTGATCTAATTAGTTGCAAGGTTGAGGGTTGATTTAAAGTAATTGTGGGATTATTTTTTTTTCTTCTTTTCCATTTTAGGTGTTGTCAAAATGCTTTATTAGGTTTATTTTGACTTTGGATGGGATTGGAGATGAATTATATGTGAATTAGATCAATTGATGTTAAAGCAGAGATAAAGCAGAAATAATATGCAAAGTTGATGGGAATTGTAAATGACATGTGTATGAAATATTAAAGACCAGCCTAAAACCATTTCCTAATGACCCAGTTCAGTGCGAGTTAAAATCAATATATTTGAAAGCAAAAGTTTGGAAAAACCAAAGTCAAAAGTAAAAATGTAAAAATTGAATTTAAGGATGAAGATATCAAACGCTTAAAACAGAAAAAGTCAAGTTGAAAAAATAAAATAAAAAAAATGTTGTTTACATACAGTGAAACTAAATTTATAGCTGTATATATCAGGCTTACTATTACGTTTACATGCCTTGCTGTGCACTCACAACGCCCTGAAATTTGAGTTTATGGTTCGGTTTTTTTTTTTTTTTCCACCAAATGGGTGCAGACCGGAAATATTTAAATATTTGTTGCATACTTCCAACAGGATATTTGTTTAATAGCTTCTCATTCATCCATCTCTTCTTCACTCAACACTCAGCGAAATTTGTCTCTTGTCACTTCTTAAACGTGTTGCCAGCTGCAGGTAACTTGGAATACATCAGAAAATAGGACAAGGTCCTCTGGGTCTACCTAAGAAACAGTGTCTAAAGAATAAATAGACTTGTCTTTTGGATCCAAGGCTACCATCTTTTAAATTGCTGCCAAATCTTCTGGAATGAGTTTTTTTTTTTGTTTTTTTTTTGTTTTTTTGGGGTAGAGGGTGTATCGAGTTGTTTTTTTAGGTCTTGCGGATAGATAGTTTCAACTTGTACAATTTATTATTTTTTTTCCTGTTTACGGTTTTATCTCTTCTAATCCACTCCCAAAAATAAAATGTCGAGGAAAAAAAAAAGTTGAAATTCTATCTATGGCGGAGTGAACTGTTTCTTTTGTGTACTTGAAGGGAGGTGCTTAGGAGGGAGAAGGAATGGTGGAAGGTGGGAGAGGGAGATTGTGGAAAGCATTCTAATTACAAGCCTAGCACGTGCTTAGGTGGTGTAATAGAGGTCACTTCACTGATTATCATGGACCCCAGCGTTTTCCAACCAAAAAAAACAAATTACAAAAAAATATAATTTTTAATATTACATAACATTTTTTCTAATACTTTCCTGGGAAATGTCAGAGGATGAAAATCTTATACGGTCATATCAATTTAGAAATCAAGGAAATACATCATTTTATTTTAAAAAATAAATTTTTCATGGATGTGATTTTCACCTGGAAAAATAAAATAAAGATTTATTTCCCGGAATTTGTTTTTTTTACATATATATGAGGCCGCAGGTTCATCCATCTTTGTGAAACCCACCCTTAACGGTATTGTGCGCTTTGTTTTTATCCTTCATCCTCGAAATTGTGGACCCCACTTTAGATCACCCTTGGAAACAGGGACTGGTTCACTGCGACGAGGGAAGATGAGGAGGGCCAACTCAGCATCCGCATGCAGTTGCCTGGGTGTCGTTGCTGGAACGCGGTTCAGGTGTGCGTCATCGTCCCCACCCCCTTTCGAAACTTTTTCATTCAATTGATTGCATATTGATGAATCGATGATCTCTTCGTCGACTTTATGCTGCTCAATCAAAAGCTACAATTGAAACTCGCGCACGGTTGACTTCCGTCTCCTCCCCCGCGCGTACAATCATGTTGGCTGTGGAGGTAAGTGCTGCAAGGGTTGATAATCTACTAAATAACTGTCTACCTGCATAATATAGTGCAAACAGGTGTTCCACATTTACATGTGCATGCTTCTGTGTGATTCAATCAAAAAAAAAATAGAAAAAAGATTAATTGACTTTCACATTTTAATGAATTGATTAATCATTGGTGTAATGCATAAGTCAATACAATTTTTTTTGTTGGCAGCTTAATCTCTTTCACGTGTTCAATTTGAATTTAAGCTTCTAATATCTTCACATAGCGAATTTTTTCCCCAGCATTTTTGCATTTTTTCCCGCTTACTCACGAGTGGTGTACACTCTGGGGGTAAATAATGGAGAAAGGGCGTTCTGGTGTGGCAATGACTGATGTAAATATAGCACCAGAGCCAGTGGATGCATTTTTCAGTCTGAGGGGAAAAAATTCATGTACATCCTTGTTTGGATGCCAAATGGATGAGCAACACTAAACAACTGAAGTTAGAAGGAAATCTCGTGTCAGGGTCATCACACCCTTTTGACTTTATCTGAGGGTCTTTATCATTTTAGGTAGTGCAATAGCCCCAAGAAGTTGCCCGAGACTGTGCATTAAGATTTTTGCATATCTTAAATGACCAATTACGTGCATGTTATTGCCCTTTTTTCATTGTTGTCACGTTGGGATGCGAACTTTATGGCAAATTGAGTTTGAGGTTCTGAGAGTGGAATTTGAAAAGTCAGTTAAGGAAACCATATGGCTGGAATTTATGGTGATATAGTCTATATATGATGTTACAGTTATTTTTACGATGGAAATCTTTACTTCCTGGTGTTTTGTTTGATTTTTTTTCATGTTTTACCTTTTTTTTCATTAAATATTTAGGATTTGGTTGTGGAGTTTGTTGCCTTCTGTTGATGTATTTGCAGTTCGCGTGCCCATTTTTGGAACAGTCCAATTTAAAAGCGACTTTGGTATAGTGATGACATCTCTTAGCAGTTACTCACTCCACAAAACCGTTGGACTTGCTGAATTTCGCTATTGCTTTGTTGATGTGCGGTGAAGGTCAATACCTCCACAAAGCGCCCTCCCATGTTGATTTCTATAAATGTTGGGTTATCTTTCTTCACAAAAAGAATTTCATTCTCAAAGATGGCGCAACTGAATGCTTGCCAGTTTTTTTTTTTGCAATAGAGATTTATTTGTTTTCAGCGTTTTCCTAATGTTTTTGACACTTCGAAGAAAGGAAGAACGAAATGCATGTGATTTTTTTCTCTCTCTTCGATATTTTTTTCTTTTCGGAATTGTATTGGTTGCCAAGCAACTGTTCATTGCTCAGTGCATTCTGCAAAATAAGGAATTTATTTCGAAACAGTAAATACAAATGATTTTCACTACAAAAAGCGCTGTGTGCGTGGATTTTACGACTCGAAGACCGAAAAGGACTCGTTGCTTATTGAAGAGTTTTGAGTGTTTACTAACATGTTTATTGTGGCTTCTATTCTTGTTTACGGTCGTTTTCACAAATAGTTTCGCGATTAACACGCCGTTTGCAATTAAAGCATTCCTTTGGTTCATGATGACTATTTTCAGTTTCTGACTGTAGGGTTTGAAGTTTGAGTGAAATACCGGTAAACGAAATCAGTATTTAAAAATCTAGAGTGATTGATTTTCACTATTATAATGCAAATATTTGGAATGTGCACTTGGTCAAATTACACGTTGGTCATATCATTTAGAGTCTAGAAAATACGAATGAAAGCTTTCACTTTATCTTTAAAATTCTGATTTTAAACCGATTCACTGCTGCAATCTATGATTAAGGAATTGTAGGAGTGGCAGAAAAAACTTCCCAGATGATGTTAAGGTCAGTGACTGGGTTAAAGAGTTGTAGTGTTAGGATGAAAGATTATTGAAAATCTATATTTTGCAAAACAGATGACCTGTAACTGAATTCATTTGAACAGCAGGTAGGGTCGTGATTGGCATCGATTGATGTCATTAATACGAGCCAAGTGTAACATAGCAATAAATTGGAACCCTTTATGACACAAACGGCTGCAGTGTCATTGATTTGGAGGTGGCAAAGAAGGTAAGCGATCCGACCAACTCTGACAGATTGGTTCGAATTCTTAAATTGGTGACCTAGATTCTATAACTAGAAACTAGAATCCTTGGCACGTGAGTAAGCCTTGGGCGTTTGCCTTCTCATCTCGCATCATCACATTGATGCGATTCAGGTATCAACTACTACTCCATTCTAAGAAGAGTTAGTAGTAAAAAAAAATGAAAATAAAAATAAAAAACTCGCGTGATCATTAACATTTATGGAGGGACAATGCGCCATTAGATGCAAAATATCGATTGAGGAAAAAATACCGAGAACTTAATTGAGGTGAAATATTGATTTCTTTTATTATTAAAAAATTTTATCCAAGGGGATTTATTGTGTCATGACGTAAGTCCTCGGAGTTCTTGAGCATATGAGTTGAAGAGTCCTTGAATCGAGACTCGATTCTTTTCATGGACTTTCAAGTGTATGGGATGTGATTATATATTCTGGCTTGTTGCATAACTTATTTATAAAAGTGTGTGCATTTCATTATTAATGCAATCAAATGTCAATTAAACACTCATTAATAATCCTTATAAATAATGGAACTCAATCTTAACGAGCGCGAACACTGAAAATTGAATCAAGAAAGAAGCTCGTGCCATAAAAAAACATTTTCGGATCGTTAGGGAAAAAAGTTAATGGTCGTTTGGCTAAGTAACCATTTTTCTCATCATTTGGACGCGGTTCCTGTTTGGCCTTCGCTGGGCGATCTATCGGAAATCAATATCGTTGAAGAGTGGAAAATAGATCCCAGAGTTAGAGTCGAGTCTGCTGCTCCCAACGAAGGACCACAGACAGAGACGCCGAAACAGACCAATAATTCTCGTGTAGTCTCGACTTTGACATGTCAATCATTGGAGATCCCTGCGGAGACTCGCAACTATTGCCAACTTTTTTACTTGATTAGTCCTTGGTGATGCCAGAAGGTTGACCACACCTCAACCCTGAAGGTGTGGCGAAAGTGCACGCATGTGAGAGTTTCTCGCATTATTTGTTTTCTATCAATGGTCTATTTGATCGGATGAAATGAAGCTGTGCAGTTAAAACAATAATGCCTTGTCTTTCAACCATGGCTATTTTTCTTCTTGCTACTAAGCATTCGACGTCCGAAAGTGACAGTTCGAGCCCCGATTCAGTGATAAAAGTAAGACTTTTGGTATTTTTTCACGTTAATATTAATTTAAAATGTGATAGGTATACCTGAGTGCACACAAATGACACGGATAAATAAATACATGGGAGTTTTGGTCGTTTGTTTTTCCGGATTTAAATTGACTGCAATTTTGTATGAGGAAATTTTTTTCTGTTAATTTGGTATTAAGATTCGAGTCAAGGATTGCAAAATTTCATACAGTTCTGGAGGGAGAAAGAAAGTATGCAGGACATTTCCTTTCACATGTGTAAATGTGGGGCGTGTGTATTCTCGTTACATCATTTTTCCACCTCTTTCACAAGAATGTTTTATCAATATTTACACACTTTCACATATTAACTTTAAGCGCTTTATTTTTGTGTTTTGTTTCCAGGTTAGCGGTAGATTTTTAATGTTTTTAAACCTGGTTCTGTTGTCTCAATAGGCAATCATGTAAGAGAAACGTGGTCGATTTCACACTCTGGTTTTATTACGAAATAACGTCTCGTGTTCTTTTGAGTATCAAAATATGAGCTCATAATAATTTTTTTTTTCATTTCTTTCTGTTGTTGTTGTTCTTAGATTAAAATTAGATAAATTTGTTTTTCATAAATTGGAAATATGAGCTCATAAAAGCGGAAAGAATTAGGTCATGTGCCAATATACAGATAAAGACTTCCAGAACATTTAAGTTATACTGATTCATACATAATGAAATAAGCAATTTTTTTTTTATTCAGAAAAATTAATACAAAAAAATTGATTATGCTGCGAGGAACTGAACCACTAGGTTTAAAAATAATCACTTCCCACACATAAACATTCTATTTTTAAATATTAATAAAAATGCTCAATTATATACCTCGGCACAAAGCATTGTGAACCTTGAGAAATTTATTTTATAATACTTGGACAAGGCCAGGAAGAAATTGTTTTTAATATAAAAGTGTTAATTAGAGGAAGACAATTCTCGAACTCGTATCCTTCATTTTCCCCATATACAATTCTTTGTTTTGCATTTTGATTGTGCTGAATCAGGTTTTTCTGCCTCAGTTTCTTCCTCGTGATAATTACGAAGGTTGTTTAGGTAGAGAAAAGAGGGAGGTTGATAAAACGAAAACTAAAACGTAGGAAACTAGTTTTTTATCCAGGGCGACTGCTGTCATATTATTTATAGATTTAAACAAGGGAGGGAATTAAAGAGGAAGAGAAGAGAAAAGAAGAGAAGACGGTGGTGGGTGAAGGACAGCATGTGGTCCACCCCAAGAACGGATCCAAACACAATGGACGGAACTGAAAAGAGACAATTCATGCTCTAAATACGGTTGATATAATCCCGCTTGGTTAGAGAACAAATCTTTAACCGATATTATCTACTCGTAACCCAGTTTGAAATGGGAAATAAAAGGCATAAAAGGTGAATCGTGTGGAAAAATTATATACAATTTTTTTTTCTCATGTAAAAATTAATTTGGGTAAAATATTTTATCGATGTTGATTTATTTGTTTATCATAACTTGGTTCACGAATTCACCTTTATTAATGCATTTTTAAAGAGATGTTAATCGCACAGAGGTCAACGAATTCGTGTATAATGCGAATAGTCAAGACTTCGAGATTTTTAGAAATAGTTTTCACTGTTTTATTATATTGCGTTTCTATTACAATAATATCGTGTAGACAATGAGACTATAAAAAAAATCTGAAATACAAAATTTTCTTCCGAGGAATTGTTAGTGAGATTTTTTCCCTTTTCCAAGGTGAGAGTCACCAGCACAAGGCGGATGAGTGACGATGGTAATGTAATAAAATAAGGGTGAGTTGCACGCATTCATTAAGCACCCGGTCACTCTTTCACCGGATTCCTCCCCTTGACCACTCAAGTGGCACATGGATCCTGCTGGCCTGAAAACCTGCAAACTCTGGGAGGAAGTTGGCATCTTTAAGGATAGGATTAATTTTTTATTTTTTTTATTTTCCCGAGGTTTTCTTTTTCATTTCTCACAACAACATTGTCACTGTTTACATCTCAGCTGACCTCTTGACCACAGTTCTTCCCCGGCTCGGCCGGCTGCAGTCAGTCAGTCAGCTGATCGCTAAGTGGTCCGGGGTTTGTAAAGACCTCGTTCGAGGCGTTTGGGGAGTTTAATTGCCGAAAGTCGTGCGCTGAGAGGCTAGCGAATAACTTCTGATGCAAGCGGCCAACGGAAACTAACTCCTGCTGTGTACTTGTAGTTGAAAGCAGTTGGCAACAAGTTGGTCTAGTGACTCCTCACGAGTTCCTCCTCGCGCCGGGGACAATGTCCTGGGATTTCCCTTTTGGATTGAACGCTTTTTCCACCAGTTTATTTCGTGTTTTGTTTACACGTGAATAACCTCATGAAGACCCCAGCTGACGCCATGTGGTTTGCAGTCTCGATGTTCCCCCCAGATACCCGAGGGGGTCCGTTGTCCTCACTCCGAGCTTTACCACCTCCTCCTCCGCCACCAGCCTGCTGGCACGGCTGGTGCTATGTACCCGATTGCACGTGCGCGGACTGCGTTTATGCTCATCGATATCCGAGTACCGTTCGGTACAGCAATCGGTGGGGAAGTTTAGCGGATCTTCGTCGTGGGGAAGAGAACGACCCCGTGCCACCCCTTCCTCGTCCACGCAACCCCCAGCACAGGTTATTAAGACAGCAGTCAATGACAGCTGAACGGGTAAACACTTTTATTTTCTCTCTCTTACTAACTAAGTTTAAAGAATGGAAAGTAGGTGGAAAGTTTGTTTTCGTATCGTGAACTTCAATTTTTTTTTATATAATTTTTTTCTTTAAAGTTGGAGTATTTTTTTAATGATTTGTTTTATTTTAACATAATTTATAATGTTGATTAGCATCTAAATATTTTGTTTTGAATGTGTATTAGGGCATAAATAGTTGAGTTATTTTATACGTAAAGAGTGAATTGAAAATAATTGTTATCAAAATATTTACAAAAAGCAAATAGAGAATGACAATAACATTTATAGGCTAACGCCCTTTTCGGCCTGTGAAATCTCCCAGGAGCCACAGTCAAGGACACCATCTTGAATAATTTAATTTATAATAACTTCAGAAAAAGTGAATTATTATCACACACATTCAGACATTCGTGTCTTGAAAGATTAAAGCATTATTTATGTGGAAGTTTTTATCATTTTTATTCCTTTCGAAAGCACAAATAAAGTAATTCATTAAAAAAAACAAAAAAACAGAGTACGTGGGGAATTCTGATGGTGACAAGCCATTTTATTTTTTTGATCGATGATGGTGTCGCGGGAGGTGAAAACTCACACATTGAACCCTACAAGAGGGGGCGTTAAGGGGTACAGTGAACCGGATTATACCACTTTATCATGTAACATCTGCAAAATAGCTGCAGTTTATCAAATAACTTAATCTTAACCTCGGCATTCCCATAAATCATTATAGTTTGAATATGTCATACATTTATTGATTTTTGCATTTACATTTTAAATTTTTATTATCCACTTTCCATTGTCACCTCTGAAAGCAATTGTCTCTAATCTTAATTGTCTGAAAGGTCTCAGGTTCACGTCCCTTGTTTCCATTTCCTCCAATTATCGCACTTGACGTCATTTTGGCGACTTGTCTCGAAGGATTCAAGGAACACTGGCGATTTTTTTTTTTTTTAGTTTGCCCCTTAAAAATTCCAGTTCATAAACCTCTCACCTTTGTGGCTAGAAAATGACCTCCCCACCCACATAGGTGAGTAGAGAGCCAGGAAGAAGAAAAAGAATGAACTACGACCTTGATGCAGGTTCTTAGACGCCCCTAGAGACTGTTCACAATTCGTGTGTTCTATTAATAGCAGATGAAATTATAGGTTCATTTTTTTTTACATTTTGTAATGAATTTCAAAGTTTTTAATTTTAAGGTAAATGTTCACGAAGGTTAACATGTCATGTGAATGTAACATTGTTTTTTCCCGTGGACAAAAAATTAATTTATTGTAGAAAAATATTGTGCAATATTGCAACTGGTTCACATTGAAGTGTTGAGTTTAACTTATGCTCGTATTCAAGATGACTATATAAGGGAGGAGAAAAGGCAAAAAAAAAATCAAATTATATTTCCAGATTTTTGCAAGTAGAATTCCTTGTTCCTAAACTCGCCTGTCTGATAAGCCACGTAATTTGCACAAAGTTTTTGTGTCTGCAAACTGACAATTCTTATCCTTACGAATAATTAACCGCGTGTTGAATTATGGCAAGGTTGTAAAAAAAGGTTTGAAATTACGTTTGTTTAAAAAAATATATAAACATATACCACGTTTCACGGTGTAGTTTTTCAAAAGTTATCAACGTAATTATCAGTTAGAAAAAATGAAATAAATAGGAATGTTGTCATGGTTAGATTATAAAGTAATTTCTCTGCCATGTGAATTTCATTTTCATACATGTTGTACCAGTGACTCCCATGTCTTAAAATGGAGAAGGTGAAATATTTTTATCTCACGGTCTTTGAGGGGGTTTCATGCTTAAATGCCATTCCTTGTTAGAAAAAGTGAAAAAAATTAGATGTGTAATGAATGTGAAATTAATATATTTAAAAAAAATTGGAGGGGAATTGCAAGGACTTTGCCCCTTGCAATTTATCTCTTTGTTTTTTATTTACGGTATTTTAATTAAGTTTTTTGTATAATTTAAAGTCAATTTCACAGGTGTTTTGTTATGCGTGGGTCTCACTGTTTAATGCAATGAAAAAAAAAAGAAATGGGTGTAGGTTGTTTGACGTCATGAGTCATAAGAGTACATATAAACTTTATACTTATGAAGAAATTACTTTTATGGAGTGGTTAATTTTTTTTTACACAATCAAGGCAGTTAAAAAACAAAAAAAAGTTCACTTTTAATCGACTTACACACGCTTGGCTTATTTAAGGAAGTACAAATTACATTTGCGGATCAAGGACAAAAGGGCAGCAACTGAAAAAATAAATAATAAGTCGCAACAATAGATATAAATCCAAAATGGCCAACAAGAGGAATAGGATTATGGTTCTTCCTTCCTTTTCCTTGAAAATTTACTTCCAGGAACTGGATTTATTCAGTATATAAAAGCACCAAGTTTTTTTTTTTTTATTTGTTATTTCCCCACCAACATTGCACTTCGAAGTATGACGTGATTGGATTAAATATTAATACTTTTTTGTGGTACAACCCACAGGGGATTTTTTTCTTGTTGTACATCATTCACTATTTTTTCAAAACATTTTAAAACCATAAAATATTTTTTGCAGCTTTAATGCTGAAAAAAAGTTGGGAAAGTTGTGAACTGCAGCTTGGCTTTAAAAAAAAAGTAGACTTCTGATTCATACATAATAAACTCTATTCATTAAGCTGATGACATTAAATTCTAAAGAATGCAGTGTTTATGGTCTGCGTCAATAAATAACGTAAATATTTTATAAAATAATTTTTATAATGGAGGCAAGAAATTGATGCATCATCATGAGGGAATTCCGTATGCTAATTGACCAGCTGGACGTAGCATTGAGAGGAAATGGCGGGCCCTTTAAACCAGTTGTTGAATGGGCAGGTGAAAGTCTGACAGGTGTACGTTCTGTAAAAGGATGTGTGCTTGTATTACACAAAGGCAATTTTATTGTTCATTTCCTTTTATTTGAATCGCACTTCGTCCCTGAAATCGACTGTGATACGAGTGCAATGTCACCTGCTTAATTATCATTCAGTCTGATAAGAATCAACGCTTTTGATTGCATTGCGTTATTGTCAAGTCATTGGTCTCTTGACATCGAATAATGAGATTTGCAAGGAGCTGATTTGTTACCATAACAACCATTTTAAAGTTAAAAATTTTTTTAAAGTCTCAATTAAGGGAATTTTATGTGAAGGACAATTACTGTACTTGTAGTGCAATGATTACGCACAAAACAAACCGTCCTTGATAAAATCATTATTGGTTTTTTCTCCAAGTTTTCTTTGTGATTGGAAAATGCACTTATTTTAATATTTTCATGTAATTGAGACATGCGTTGCTAAGATGAGTAAAAAAATGTCTCGTTAAGCTATTTTTAGCTTGTGATGTGGACATTTAATTGTGAATCAGCGACTGCTGATGACTAAAACATCTTCGTTTGAAATTGATACATTGCACAAAAGGCACTTGCTTGGTAATTGGAAATGACTGGTTTTATTGCAAGATTCGTTTACTGCACTGCGGTAAATAAAATAAGTGTTGTAAATACTGAAATGTAAACACGAGGCAGGTTCAACAGTCAGTCTGTGTGCAATTAGTTTGATTTCTTCGTTGAGCAATAAAGAATTTTTTAATGTTTCGTCATTAGTAAATGATGAAAGAAAAGCATTATCCCATAGTTTTCTCAATTTATTCGTAGAAGTTCTGAGGCAAACTGTGGTTTTGCGAAATTAAATTTAAAATCACACAACATCGTGGTAAATCATAATTTGTAAACTGTAGTCGTAAGTGACAAAGCACGTCGATCAATGACTGTAGAAATAGTTCATTTATTTGCTCCATATTCAGTTGCCATGACAACGCCCGACATTACAGTAAAATATGATGGCTTGAATATTATTGACTTACATTCGAATAAATTCCCGTTGGAATGATTTAAATAAAAAATAAAACGAATCAAACTAAAGACCTCACGTTCGTACACTGCAAATTTATCGAGCCGTTTTTTTAAACTGGTATTAGTTTTTACCTGCGTTAAATGTCGAGTCCGCCCATTCATTTTGAAGGGAAGCTGCAGGTGGGAAATGTCACTTGTTGCCTTAACAACTCTTTTTTGGCAAAACATTTAAGGCTTAAAAACTAGAAATTAAGAAGGGGGAAAAAGTGAAAAGGTTTCGACACTTGTTTTTGTTACTAACTCAAGAAATAAAGAAAGTTATTAGATTGATGAAACGTGATGGATTCTGCATTGCCATGACAACAGCGTCGCATCATCTAGCGGGATAAAAGAGCATTGTGCAGGAACACGTGCACCAGAAACGACGTTCGATTGGCAGAATCCTGCGCGCTGAGCGATCGTAAACAGGGAGGAAGATGCTGCCTCTATTTTCTTCTCTGCACTCTGGGTCAATCACCATGGTCAAGAACGTTTTTTTCTGGACATGAATCTACCATTCGGTTATTTAACATATCCATGGCATAAGGGAGTGAGAAATTACAGCGAGGTAGAGAGGACTTGTTGGTCTTTCATCTTTCCTATTTGTGTTTATAGTTTAAATGTCAAAGCATGCAATTTTAATGATTGTGTATATTTGTTTTGCGAATGCAAATTTTAAGCTAAAACGAGTGATACAGACATCTTTTTGGAATGAAACGTTCGGTTATTTTAGAACTACGTAATGGGAAAAATCCAATGTCAAGGAATTAGGAATTTTTTTTACTTCTGAAAATAGACCCCGAATGTTTGTTTATGTTTCTTAATTGTTTTTCTCCAGAGTCCGGCTGCCTTGCATCATAAAGAACCCACTTCCAGATATAACAGAGGCTCAGTTACGTCACATGTAAGCAGTACTGGAAAGCCACCCGCGGGGGTTAGGAGTACAAGGAACTCCATAACAACAACAACAACTGCGACAGAGGTAAAGGTTTTTCTTTAAATAAAATGAAGGGGACGAGCGTATACCGGTACTTGTAGAAAGAAATTATCATACTGCAGTTCATAATTAGATTTTCAATTTTTTAATTTAATTTAAAAAAATAACTGTCTTGCGAGTATCGTAAATTGGATGCCGTTTTGATTGAATAATAAATCTCTTTAATGGGAAATATCAGAGTTCAGAAAGCAATGTTTATGAATTGGTGTTTCTGTTCACGTAATCTTGTTTTGTTTCAAATTTTTTCCATAAATAAAAAACGTTGAGGAAAAAAAAAAAAACAGATTGAAATAAGAACGATCGACATTGTTTTTATTACATTTTTTTTATTAACATTTTATTTTCAAGGAAACCGAATTTGAATGCAGGTGCATTCGGAATGACACGTGTATCTTACCTCCCTAAGACTACTTCTCGTTTAAATAATATTTTTTATTAATGATGTTTTTTATTGAGTAAACACCAACTTGTTTGTTTGCTTCTACCTTGCAATTTAGAAGCTTATGAGATTAAAAACAAACAATATATTCTTTCTGAGGCTATTTATAAATCAATATGTGTAAAATGTAACATTAAACTGATTTTCATAGCTGCACTTCCTTTAATGAAATTAGGTAAACTCGAGTATTGCTCTAATAATTCATAATACACAATGAGCAATAAACATGAATACGAATAAGCATTAAAAACTGTTTCATAATGGACTTCCTTATTACCCTATATTTTTTAAAAACTCGTATTTAGCACACTCGACGTGTATTATTAAAACTTTATTATTAACGCAATAAATTTTATGGTTTATTTATTTATTTATTTATTTATTACATTACAGAAGACTGTCACTTCTCTGCCGAATATTGGGGCCATGAAATTTCTTTCTCTGTCTCGCAACAATCTAAATCAAGACAACTTGCGAGATGGGGGTTCTGGAGTTGGGTACAGTGCGAGCTTCCCAAGTCTAAACAACAATTACAGTAACCACAGTAGTAGCAATAACAACAACAACATTCGTTCGTTAAATGACGGTAGTGGGACCAACAGTCCTCTTCTACAAAAAGGACAAGTTAACAACAAATCTACTATACGACAAGATCCGTATGGTCGACGTTTACCACTTTTACCTTCTGGTAAATACTTTTTATTTATTTTTATTTTTTTGCGATTTTGTACGCAATTTTGTTTGAATTCGGAGAAAAATTGATTGATAAAATCAATTTTTAATTTTCTGCTTGAGCTACATTTTTATAAAGAATGTTGAGAGATGCGATTTAAAAATATCTTAGTTTATGGTTGTCAAAGTGACGATTGAATAAGTGCATAAATGAATAAATAAATGTTGTTTTTTCCGTGTGTTTAGCTTAGAAAATTACATTTTCAATATTAGCTTTTTTTATTACCAGTTGCCATGGGATAAAAAGTTAAGTGTTATTAATGTGGGATTAATGGTTTTCTATTTATAGAAGCACTCAAGTATTACAGTTCGAGTTTGACTGAGTACGAGAAGAAAGAAATTGAACAATACCCTGAAGCCTGGTACTTGGGTTTAGATGCCAAAAAAATCGAAGGAGAAGAGGGAGCTCCTCAAAACTCTGCGTACGATGATGAAAATGGATCTTATAATAAGGTAATTATCGCATTTGCAATTAGGGTAATTGAATAGAGCCACAATTTTCTAATTTCTAGGTTCTTCATGACCATATTTCATATAGATATGAGATTCTGGAGGTTGTCGGGAAAGGGTCCTTCGGTCAAGTGATCCGAGCACTGGATCACAAAACCAATCAACAAGTTGCAATAAAAATAATCAGAAACAAGAAAAGGTGTTATAGTTTTACATTTTTAAATTAATAACTGAATTAATTTGCTTTTGTTTAAAAAAAATAGGTTTCATCATCAGGCATTGATTGAAGTGAAGATTTTAGACCATCTTCGTAAAAGAGACAACGACTGTTACCATAACGTTATTCAAATGTTGGATTACTTTTATTTTCGAAACCATCTTTGCATTTCGTTTGAACTCATGGGGTAAACATTTTTTATCTATTTAACACATGGTTGCAAGTTGTTAAATGTGAAAAGCGTAGCGGCTTTGTTTGATCTTTTGATCGTGTTAGTTTCTCCTTTATTCATCAATCACTGAATAATTTCATCCAGATTTGCATGCAAGTAAAAAAATAAAAAATTAAAATTAAAGTCTGACTAGTAAGTGATTGCATAATAACTACATGATCATTTATGATTTTTCATCAATTTCAAATTGTAATATTCTGTCTTATTAATACTTTATTTCAAACATTGACATTTTCCACAAAAACAGTAAAGAAAATGAAACCAATCAAATCCAAAATCAAATTTGAAACTTGATGCTGTTGACCACTTTTTGCTGCCTGCAAAGACACATAATAGCAAACATGTTTGTTTTTTTTTTCTTTCTTTACAGAGTGAATCTTTATGAACTGATTAAGAAAAATAATTACCAAGGATTCAGTCCCACACTCATCAGACGATTTGCTTATTCCATTGTCCAATGTCTTCGTTTATTGCAGAAAGAAAACATTATTCATTGTGATCTCAAACCAGTAAGTAAATCACAAAACGTGATGTGTAATTAACAGAAAAAGCGTTAACCGTCAATCTCTACAGGAAAACATTTTACTAAAACAACGAGGTAGCAGTGCAATTAAAGTGATTGATTTTGGTAGTTCCTGTTACACTCACCAAAGAGTTTACACTTACATCCAGTCAAGGTTTTATCGATCTCCCGAGGTACATAAATTTAATTACTAATTAAAACTATCATGAAACGTACCCGTAACTAACTAACTAACTTCTTGCAGGTGATTTTGGGTATGCCGTACGGTATCCCGATTGACATGTGGAGTTTAGGTTGTATTTTGGCCGAACTTCACACTGGATATCCAATTTTTCCTGGTGAGAATGAAGTAGAGCAATTGGCTTGCATCATGGAAGTATTGGGACCCCCTCCTGACAATATTCTGGAACTGGCTTCCAGGAGACGTTTATTCTTTGGTATTAAATTTAAATGTGTTTATAAATGCATTTGTAATTAAAAATGTCAACATCCACCAGATTCCAAAGGAAATCCACGCTGCATTACTAATAGCAAAGGCAAAAAGCGGCGACCTGGATCCAAAGATTTGGCAACTGCTCTGAAGTGTAGCGATACTCTCTTTGTGAATTTTATTGCCAGATGTTTGGAGTACGTTTTTTTTTTTTTTTGTTTTAGTTTTAAGTGTCATTTAGTTTTACTGATGTTGTTCTTTGGTTTTAGATGGGATGCAGAGTTACGCTTGACATCCGAAGAAGCCTTGCATCACGAGTGGTTAGTTGGACAGAGGTCCATAACAAAACACACTGCCGTGGTTTCAAACCGCTCGAAACCAATTGTTGAAGAATCAGGTTGGAAATCTTTCTTCTCTTGTTTTCAATTGTTTTGTTATCGACGAAAATCGTTTAAAATAAATTAAAGGAAAAAAAAATACAAATAAAAATACAATCTTCGCAGTTTATTTAAAAGTATAAAGGTACATTTGAAAATTAATTTGAGATTTTATCACAAAATCGATAAAGGGTTAATGAATTCTAAATCAGGTTATATTTAAATTAACTCGCGGACAATCATGAATAATAAGAAGCCTCAAATTGTGAATGATTCGCTTATCATTATTAAAATTAAATTTACCTACTAATAATTTGAATTAAAATATAACAAATCAATTAACTGTAATAATTAAAATTAAAATTCATTTTCAGAAAACAATTACTCGAAGCAGTACAAATCGTCTAAAGGCGGCGCTTATAAGGACCGTACTAATGGAATCGACGATTCTATTAAGAAAACAGGTAAATTTAATTTCAACACATGCATTTAAAGTTTAAACAATGCATATTAATGGATAGAGACAAAAATGGCGTTTTGCGTTCTATAATTTAGTCTAGAATGACGCAAGCACGTTGTAAAAATGTCGGTTTCATGGTAACTATTACCATGGACGATCAATAACAACGTGCACAGCGTGAATAGACCTTAATAGACACAATTTTACTCAGGATTGAAATTTCACGCACTCGCGACTTGTCATCATCAACAAACAAGAACATCATTCATTATTATACCGTTAAACGCCCACCTTTAAAGCGTTTAGCAATTTATTTCTATTGAATGAAAATTAATTTCAATCTATCTATTGCAGGTCACAGTGCTAATAAGCTGGAAGTTACTGATCTGACTGCATCTGATGTCACATTGGATGATTCCGGCACGTTTTTGCCCCCTATTCTCTAAGGATTGGGATTTGGATGTTCAATGTAGTACATATTGAGAATAATGTCGTAGAGTTAAATTAGTATGAGGGAGGTTTAAGTTGGCTATAGACAGAAGTATACATTGAAATCTTAAATGTTTCTAATTTAATATTATAAATAAGGAGTATTATTTTTAAAATTTTTAACTCGAAATTTTTATTAGGTTTAAAAATAATGCTACAATAAGTGTAGATGTGAAATACAGTTTTTGATAAGAATTGTGTTTACACCATCAGGGCATACTTTGAAATGTTTTTTAAATATATAATTATGTAGTAAAAATTGTTAAGTCAACAAATGGATGATAAACACATGCATTTATTTTAAACAAAACAAAATCTTTGCAGTGATTTGGACTGTTCTGGTTTCAGTGTCAGTATATAGGTCAGATGACTTTTTTTTACAGCTAGGATTGTGTTTTTGTGCTTGTTTTGTCTCTTTTGTACTACTTTTATTTTTGTCATCTGATTGCTACTCTGGTACTTATTTCTGGTATAATAGTGTTTGGTAGAGAAGCTACTTTTTAACTCATTTTCCCTTTCTTTTAAATTAGCTGAATGGGCAGCTTAATTATTCTGTCAGTCCTTTGGACTACATTTTAAGATAAGATGACACAGTTTGTTTTTATTGTCTTTCAGGTATATTTTAGTAACTTAAATTGAGCTTAACTTTCACTGTCCTGTTGTATTGTGCTACATATTGTTACATTCAATGTTAATTACTTTCTTTACAGATCACTCTTTACTATATTTTTATTTTAAGTAGACTGAGAAAAGTGCACAAGTTTTCTCTTCATTTGTAACCTTTTTGTGCTTTATAACCGTAAAATTTTAAATATTTTGTAGTTTTAATTAGTGAAAATTTGTTTTAGTCAATATATTGTAGATATATATGTAAAAATTGGTCATATCAAGCAATATTTTTCAATTGTCAATTCCACTTGCAATTATTTTTGTAAACCCTGAACAGAGATAAGGACAGCCATCACTTACTGCAAGCTTTAGCTTGTCACTGCCCATGCATTTGAAGTTATAACCACTTATAGTATAACATAAAAAACAACACCTTAAAAAAAAAAACCAAAAAAAATTTAATCTCGTTAAATGTAAAATGTTAAAAAAATATAAAAAGTAAAAAAATATTTTAAAACGTTGTAAATAGCATTAAGAAAAACATTCAGTTTTTTTAAATGTTTGTTAACATGAAAGTTTCGGATGCAGTTGTTGTAGAACTGTTAAAGTTTTATGTTAATGTAAATATTTTGATTGAAGTACACGGTTTCGTTCAGGCTTAAGTATTTGCAGATGGAAAGGAATTGAGAGACACTTAGCTCTGCATCTCTACACCGTAAGAAAAGAACACCGGAAACTGAGAACCGAATCAAATCTTATAAATCCCAACAATGGATTACCGTAATTACGTGATTTGTTTTTAAATTGGTTACGTTTTGCATGATTATTCTGTCTTGATGTGGGAGCAGAGAGTTTCTTATTCCGAATGCGAGTTGTTGTTAGCAGATTCTAATCGCACGTCTCTGCTTGTAATATTAAAAAGGCATTTAAAATTTGACAAGGTAAACAATTGTTGATCTATGGAACAGTTCGTAGACAATAAATTAACGTTTACAGAAAACGTGTCTTGATTATTTCGTGTTCTTTCTTTCTTTCTTTCTTTCTTTCTTTTTTTTATTTATTTTTTTAGTTCGTTTAGTATTTCACATTTTTAAGATGTTTATTGGTCCAGCCTTCCCTTGGATTAATGACCTCGCATAAATCACGGGTATCTTTCAAAATATAGACCGGTTGCATTATACAAGGTGTAATAAATGCCAATGTTATCAACATTGATTTTTTTTTCCATTCATGCAAAAATTGACTTTTTTAAGGAATGAATATCGAAGCCGCTAAGATTTTATCACATCGGTTCGTTGACCCCTAAGTAAAAATTTCCCACAATTCCCTTCTGCGACTCTCTGTAAGGTAAATTGTCCTTTTCGTATCTGTTTCGCCCCATTTTTTGAATAAAAAGATTCGTTTTCAGATCGCTACGTACTCTTCGCTTGTGTATTTCTTCAGTTTGAAGAATCCCGATTGATCATCCACTGAAAACAAGTGTGTCTCACCATGGCAGCTAACGGGAAGCGGCTGAGTTTATTTCTCTTTGTCTTCATGCTCTGGTCTCAGGTGAATGCTTTCGAGCAAGGTGTGTGACGTCATCGTGAAACAGCTCTGCTCGGGTACGGGCACGTGCCTTGACCCGATGCATTTTTTATAAATTAAAAATTCATCTCATGAACTCAGATTT
>JAQFZP010000626.1:0-30355 GCA_034695745.1 Geophilus truncorum | reverse complement strand
TCAATTTTGCCAATTTTTTAAATATTTTTAGTTTAGCAATTGGATTCAAGGACATTCTGACGTTTGATTTCATGGATTTTCCGCCTTTGGAATCTCTTATTACGAAATTGAGAAAACGAATGACGAATTTCCCTTTGGAGCCCCCACTTGCCAAAATGCTCATCTTGTTTGTTTGTTTGTTTGTTTGTAGCAATGCCAACTGTTTAGCAAACAAACACACAAACTGCTGCAACAATGCCATCCGCTGCCGATTACAACTTCCGTGACGGAAGCAGAACCCCGCGAGACTTTTTCTTTTATTATATAGATTATCTTAAAGGTAGTGACACCTGTTGACAACAATTCACAGCAGCAACATTATTTACACACAATGCAGTTCAAATTATTTTAGCGACCCAAAAACTATGTTATATGTAGTCACTAACACTGCCCCAATTACTTTACAAATACAAGTTCGTAAATAAAAAAAGCATCTATCCAATATTTGACTGATTTCTGCTTATTGACGAAGTAAATTCTCACTGAGTAAATCTTGGTACAAGAGACAAATAAAGGTTTACAAATGCTATAAGCAAATAGTTTTTAAAGAAAGCTGTTTTGAATTGTTTTTCAATCCATCCACTTTAAACTACATTTTCTTTTTTTAATATTATTCCTACACACTTTTAAATTCTACTTTTAGATTTTGCTTTACAGACTGACAACTCCTTGATTGAATATCCCACTGACAGCAACAACCAATAGCAATTACACTTTGTTCTCATTACAAAGTGACAGATTCCTTCTTGTTCAATCAAATTGATTAATTCTACCCTCACTGCAGCCTAAAGTAAAGTGTTGAAAGTTACGTAAACTTTAACGTTTTGTTGCAGTAAATTGAACATTATTATAATGCGTGATATATAAATTTAATATTAAATATAAGTTATAAATTGTAATGATATGAACGAGTTAAAACTCTAAGCGGAGTCAGTGGTATAGGATATTGCAAATGTATTTGAACTATATATATGTGATATATATTTTATAAAATCTAAAAAAAGTACATTGAAAATATATTTTACATTAATTGCACCAAAAAATGTTAAATCATCAGTTACAAATCCTTCGTTATATAATGTCATTCCACTAACATATTCTCAAGTTATGTAACCAATAATTTGTTAATCCATCATTTTAACTTTTCATACTTGTTATGATGAATTTGATTGGTTGATTGATTTTAATCATATCTTTTACATTTTAAATTTGTCGCTTGTATTGAGGCAATGCTACAACACAAGACATTATTTCACAGTGCATAGGGGTATGGTAGAATAAAATAATAAATTTAATAAAAGTTGAAAAAAGTTGAAGGAAGAAGAATTGGATTTAATGGGAAAAATTTAATTTAGATAGAAAATTAATATTAAAAACTAACATTTTTTGCTTGTTTGCAATACAATACAACACAATTAAATAATATACAAAATTTCTACTATAGGAAAACCACAAGTTTGTATTTTTACTTAAATCGTCTTTGATTGAAAGAATCTACTGTACTCATGTTAGTGCAAGTTTAAAGGCACTTTGTCAGTGCTTCTTTAAGCACAAGTCTTTAAGCAAAATCACCAGCTGTGCTCCAGTGACATATCAACTTGAAGCAGCAACCTTTGAAAAGCAGCTGAGTTATTGATGAGGAGGAAAAGCGAAGTTGCACGCAGCGACAAAGACAACTGTCGCAGCTTAGCATCAGTGGGTCCCAAGCTTAATTTCAAATTGATAAGATTAAGTGAGATCTTTTAGACTCTTTTGAGTGGCTCTTTTACAAGTTTCCCGGGTAGAAATTTTAGACCTAGTCAGTCACTGCTTGGCACGTTAATCCTGCGAAGTCTGCAAATCGTTGCAACCTTTGCAATTCGTGTCACGAAACGCGAACTCAATCAGCCGTTCGCAGCGATAAATATTGAAGAGCGGCTCAATCAATCATTGGGGCAAACATGAACCCGAAGCTTTCGAGCTCTTCCATCGACTTGAAGCTTTTCTTCCCTTCGAGCGGAAAATGCAGACCAATGCGTGACACAACACCGAGTCGTGCAGAAGGAAGTACTGACAAAGACATACAAAGTGTTGGTAACTAGGAGCGGAAGAACGGTCTTTGAGCATCTGGACCTCTTCACTCCCATTAGTCAATATAAGTTGCAGTATGTTCTTCGTTGCATCAATTAGTTTTCTTAAAGGGTTTACTTTTGGCTGTAAATTAAAAATGATTTTTAGACTAATTAGAAGGTGCTCTATAATTTTGCAATTGGAAGTTTAGCTGTAATTTTAATAGTTGCAACGACCTTGAAAATGATTCTCAAGGTCAAAAATGATATTGAGTGGTATGAAGTATGATTTTAAAAAAGCATTTACTCTTAACTCCCATTTTTGGGAATCAATGCTTTAGTTTTAATGAATAAAAACTTTAAAGCAATTGCTTTGAAAAAATTTTAAAAATAGCATTTGCTAGATTATAGAGAATTTGCTTAGAATATAAGCTTTTACTAACAAATTTAATAAACAAGAGCATAATTTACTGTAGGTAGGAAATGCTTCAAAATTTTGGAGTTATGTCAAGTGCAGCTCTAAAATTAAAGAAGCTCTAATAAATCTAATGCAATTTACACTTAATATAAAATTTACATATAAAACAATTGTTTCAAATGTAAATTGCCACAATTTGTGAGTTTCAAGTCCAAAAATATAAAATTTTAAAAGAATTTAATTGTAGTTTGTGGGTCTGAAATCAACACACTTTGAAACAAAATCTTTAAACATGGAAAAAAACTTTTTCATTTTGCTGTTGCTATTTACTTTGGAGTAAAACTTATTTTTAATCATCCCACTCATTGTCATTATAGATCAGTCTTATTAAACCTTTTGCAAAATGCAATCATTAGTTCTCATAATTCTCAGAACATTCACCGGTAACTAGATACGGTGCATCGAAGATTATACTTCTGCACGTTCATGCGGTTAATTTGCAAAATTTTTGCTTCTTGGCTTCCTGAAAACTGAGATAGTAATTGAGTTTATTGGAAATGAAAGTTTTCTTCTAGATTCAATAAATTGGATAATGAGATCCTTTACCTATTAAACATACAAGCTGGAAAATAATGGAAAAGTTTTATTTCCTTCATTAAGCGAAACTAGTAAAAGCGCTCGGCTTTAATAGTTGCAAGCACAAGTTTCTGTGGATTTAATGGGCTTTGTGAACCTGAGAAACTGAAATGCATTGGAATTTACATTAGCACCAGCTTTATTTGTTTGCGATTGAAGTATTAAAACTGCTGCACTGTACTTTAACAGTACTCAAGTGCATCAATATTAAGGAACAGCAGTTAACTTTACATGAATTAATTAAAGTCAATAATGCTGTCGACGCGAACAATTTTATGACTAGAACTCTTGAGGAGTATTTATTCTACAGAAAATTTGTGTTATTGACGAAAACTCATTACAACAAACAATTTCATTATAAGCGGGGAAAAACTTATTACAACAACAATTTCATTATATCGGGGTTTTTTGATACAACGAAAACCCATCATAACGAACAAGTTTTTCAGTCTTTTGGGCTTCGTTATAACGGGGTTTGACTGTAATGAGAATGTAGAAGATGAAAAAGAAATAAAATCTAAGAAAAAAAGAAAGTGCTATTATATGAAAGAAGATGTAACACTTTTTAAACTTTCAAAGTTCCAACTTGAAACACAAGATGGCAGTCATCTTGAGTTAAATATGGATCTCTAGGAAAGTGAAACTGCTTTTTAACAACTGCTTAGGAGCTATATAGTAAGAGACATAAGAAGTAATAGAAACACTGATTCATTTGCACTCAAGCAGCAACATCTGGCTACCAATGGGGAATACAACTATGATTACATCACATGATAACAACTTTTTTTTATCTCTTTAAGAGATGATTTCAATGCATAAAAAAGGTGGAAAAAACTTAGTTCTTAACTTCCACTTCTTAAAATTGCAAGGAAAGAGATGATTTTTTTATCTTTTGCCTGCTTTGAGATTTTGATTTTGATCTTGATGAGATGTTTTCCATTAGTTAGAATCAATTTCCTGTGCACATTGCGTTTCTTCTTGAGGTAAGAAGAGAGGGTAATTTCCAGGAAGAGATAAAAGGATTAAAAAGCAGAAGAAGAAGATATAGAAGCAATTCACTTGTAATGCCAGGGTTCAAAGAGTTGTGGTTGGTAAAGAAGGGAAACAGCTGTTTAGCCCTAATACCTTGTTCATGTTGTGAATTTTATCTCACTAAAGGATTAGATTGTGCTTAAAACAAGGGATTATTATTGAAATTGTTTTCATTTTTGTTTTTGTTTTGGCAAAACACTCGAACCCGTCGCTTAGAACGAAAACTTAATTGAAGTTGTTCAAAATCCCTAATTTTGTTCCATTTTGTTGTCTTTGCTTACATGTTTGCTATAAATAACTCTTATAACAAAAACCTAGTTATTATGAACGTAATTTTCAAGATTTTCATAAGTGAAAGTTCGTTGTAACGAAATTTTGCCATTTTGTTTCAACTCACTTATATAAGTCATTTAAGATTAAGCTTGCTCAGAATGCATCACTTTTCTTAAAACAGTCAATGTCTTACATTAATTAACGTACGTTTTTGAAAAAAAGTGAAATTTTTTAGTGATATAAGTCATATCTTTGGCTAGAATTTTTAATGACGTCAATTTAGACAACATGACTAAAATCACATCACTTTTTAAAGTGAATCCATTTGTTTTAACTATAAAATGGCTGATGGAATTGTCTCTGAACTTTGATGTGACAAATTGCATTTCTCAGTTATTTCAGTGGTTGATTAACTTTAAGCATCCTAGAAAAATGATTGCACGCAGCTACCCAAGCGTGGTCAAATGTCCACACATTTAGACATTGTAACCCCCATGACAATAGACTCAGCCTTTTTGTATTTTTTCTTCTTTTGAGAAGTGCAACGCAGTGAAGCTATCAGATCCGAAACGTCGAACAACTCTATCAAATCCGGAGTAGAAAACAACAGTAAAAATTTTTTTTATTTTAACTATATCTGATGTCATTATATTTGAATTATTTTAGCATTGCTTGAGTAGGGTTTAGGCCGAGAAAAAATAAAAAATGTTGTTATAACTGGAATGTCATTATAACCGCAGTCGTTACTCGCAGATTCCACTGGACATTTCTCAATCTATTACAATAGTATATAAATAGCCCAATATGGGGCTCGAGGTGTGTGCAACTAACGTGCAAGTTGTGCGTGCTTAGTGCTACTTACAAATTAATGTCGGTTGTGTCAGTTCTGGTTTACAGTGTACATGTGTCGTGTGTGATCGTTCAGAATGGGGGTAAACACGAAAGTTTTGGAAATAATTAAATATAAACAAATATTTATTAGCAATGTTGTCTATTCGATTGAAAATGTCGAAGACGACTCGCTGAAAGATGAGCATCATGTTATTTTACCTGCTTCTAATGATGGTCATTTAAAAGACATTATTTGGAATTTTAGACGAAAAATATCTCATGTTGCTGATGACTTTTCGAATGAATGGGTTCAAAGTTGCAAGTTTCAGATAACGTCAAAAATTCCTGAAAAGTGAAAATTTTATTGAATCTGATAGATCTGATATAGAGGTACAATGAGTGTTTTCTTACATGTTGTGAAAATAAATGGCATTCTGTTCTTCAAGTGAATGTTGTAGGATGCAAATAGACATGATTATTATGCTTTTAGGATTTTTTTTCTTTTATTGCACAAGTAAATCACTTCAACTCTATTTGTATTCAATTTTGAGTTAACAGAATTGATTTTCTCTGATAAATTCAAGTCAGAAACAGGAAATTGCACGTAATGGGATTATAATGCAGGGTGTTCTAAAAGCCTCTTGCATTCTAAACATCTAGTGAATGGTCACATCTTAGGGGTTCATGTCTAATGTGGGAATGGGCTATTCAATGGTGACCTTGTCTTTGACCTTAAAAGTCATTTTGATGGTCATTCAATCTGTAACTTCTAAACCGTAAAAGATAAGGTGCAAGTTTCAATTGGAAGGTTGTAGAGCACTCTCTAATTTGTATAAAAACATTCACTTCGACCATTGTCACCATCAAAAACTCTTAAGAAATTTTAAGTTTAAGATCTACAATTTTTGTTCATTTTAATCATATTTTTATTTATTTGGATAAAACCGGTTTTGAAATTTTTGCAGTAACAGTGTTAAATGTTGATCAATTTTGACGATGAACATTGTTGAAAGCTGACAGGTCTTTCACAATGCTTTGAAGTAGAAAAAAGTGATAAAAATGAAATGAAATGGGATCTCATTATGACCTTGAAATGTTATCTGTCATTTTCATAACGTTTCAACAATGTTGCCTGTTCTTTCTAAGCATATTCCTGAAGCTGAAACATTGAATAAAGTCTCCAAATTAATCTCACCCATTAAAAGTTGGAGAATATGTTGAGATTGTTTGAAACATCGATACCTAAAAAGTGGGTTAGGTAAAAATCAATTTGCATTTTTTGCTGTTTAATGTGTTTTGATTCAAAATACCTTTACTCAGAGCAAGAGGAAAGTAAAGCCTAAGCACTTTGCCAATGTCGGCATTTCATTAGAAGCAGCTATGCCCAGAGGAGTGGTTTAAACTTTAAAGCTTCAAATGGCTTGTTGTTTTTCAGATTAAAAAAAAGCTGCGGTGAATTCTGGAACAGTTCTAATAGGCAAAGACAGATTTCAAAAGTTGGCATTGAGTTTTGTTTTTCTTTGCTTTTTTTCTTGTTTTTAATTGAACATGTTTTCAAAAGGAAATATTGAATTCGACGATGCGAAGTAATCGATTAGTTGTCGTGGCAAAAGCATATCTGAGTTGTCATAACACTCGTTGGATATTCTTCATCACCATCACATGAAATCCAATTTGGAGAATATTTTTTACTTTAGTGATGAAAGGTGAAGCCAAGAAGCACAGGCTGGTGGCAAAATTAGGAACTTTTAACTTTGTGTTGAAATTTGGAAACATTTTATCTGGTATTGAATTTTGAAAATATTTACCTGATGGTGGCAAGTTTTCACCTTGTGGTGAAATTCAAAAGTTATTACCTGGTATTGAATTTTGAAAACTTTCACCTGGTGTGAAATTATGAAACGCTTCTTTTAACCTGGTGGTGAAATTGTGAAACTCTTATGTGGTGGTAAAATATTGAAGCTTTAACCTAGTGATGAGATTTAGAAATTATTACCTGGTATTGGAAACTTTCACCTGATGTGAAATCTTGAATAATCTCATATTAGCCTGGTGATAAAACCATTAAAATTATTTGGTGATAAAATCTTGAAACTTTAACCTAGTGATACTGTATATTTTGAAAATTTTAAAAATTCAATACGCTATAATGACAGACAATTCAGCAATAAACTTTAGAAAAAATATGAAAACTTTTTATAACGAAAACAACCGGTGTGAATAATCCTCATTTGCTTTACCGGTCTCTAGATCAAAACACATGAGAAAAATGCCAAAATAGGTTATCAGAAATATGGGTGTGTTTCTATTGGCAACGCTCACTTCCTTTATGTCATCGTAGTTAGGTAACTTGGCAGCGGATTCGAAACGAAGAGCCAACACCTCATCAAAACACGTTCTCGACTGCGCACAATCGAACGACAACTGGGAAGAATAAATGAAGTCAAGTATGACCTCTTCTTAGTATCGGTCTTATCGGACCGAGTTTGCAATGATGGCTCACTACGCGTTCAAAATGAAACCAGCTTTTCTTCATTCGCAGTCTTCGCCATGTTTTGGAAGCATGGAGTCGATCATTTTGGATGATGATGAGGAAATTGTAAAAAGTATGTAAAAAAAAAATTTTTTTAAAGATTTTTTTATTCTAAAAAAAAAAAAAAAAAAAAAAATTGAGATTTTTTTGTTTTGTGGAACCTTGAAGTGGTAAGGACTTAGAGTTTTAGTTTATTTTGGTGCTTTAATCAGTCAATTGGTTATTTTTAAGTTGCACTTCTATTAATGTATGCAACCAAGTTGAAAATTAGTTTTTTTTTATGCAAACATGGTTTTTTCTTGGTGATGGAGCCACTCTTGATTGTAGAGGGAGTAAAAAATGAAAAATTGATGAAATTCTGTATGAAATATTTAATCAATTTTACTGTTCAAAATTGAAGGAAAATTGATTGAAGTTTGGAACTAATTACAAATTTAAAAAATATATTAAATAAACAAATGTGTTTTATTTTTAGTCATTTCATTCCATGGGAATAATTTGGCACACTTTTCATTCTTAGCATCATAAATCATTCACATGCCAAAGCTGATTTTATAAAATTTCATTTTTTTTTTAAAGCATGACTTCAAAACTTCTAAACATTCTAAAACTCAGCTGCTTTTCTCTATTTTAAAGTTGAACATCGTGTTTTTTAAATCCGTACCTGAACTCTAAGCTTTGAGACGTTGATTCTTGAATAATAAAGAACAAACTTTTCAATGGCTTGATCACGTAACCGAAACAGAAAAACACGTGTAATACTTTGCCTAAAATTCTAGGGTTTTACGAGGTTAAGTGCTCGAAATGCACGAACGGATAAAAGCCGGCAAAGATAAGCCGAAAGAGGAAACAACGTTGGAAATTCTCAAAAGGGCATTAAAGGTCAAGTGAACTGAACTGGTTTATTGTGCAAAATGAATAAACTTATTATAAACACTAATTAATAATTGTCAATAAATGTTTTAACGTCCTAAATGTTGTGTAAAATGATCACGAAAATGATTTGGTGATTCTCTATTGATAGAAAATGCATCATGGGACATGTGCAAATCTGACTCTTGCTAGTTTTAAGCTTAATCCTAGTTAGTGAGAAAATATGGCACGACTTTTAACATAGCCAACATGAAAAATGGTGGAATACAATGCAAGCACATGTCATCACACGTAGCTTGGGTTTCAGGTTTTCAGTCAGCACAACTTGTGCGGTTTGCGCATACTAATGACTTGCTGATATCATTGCTTTTGCCTTTTCCCATAAGACGATTTTTGTGATTTGGTTTACATAAAATTCAATAGGTTAAAACATCATTTGGTGACGATTAATTAATGCTTACTATAAGCTTATTCATTTTTCATAATAAATGCTCAGTTCAGTTCAATTCATTTGATCTTTAAGGTTCTTGTTCTGCAATGCTAATCTCTAAACATCAAAGTTTGTTTCAATCGTTGCCTTGGGGAATTATAAAACAAACCCACATTGACCCCTTTGCTTTTAATTAATGAAAGTAAGCAGGTCATTATGTTGACACCAGCTGTCGTTGTCACACTTTTCCCACTTGATTTGTCTAAGCAGGGTGATTGGCTAAAAAATCTCAGCGAACAACAAAATGGCTTCATCTATGCCGGCTTTATCGATGTGTCAACAAACTGTGGGATTAAAATTTGTTTGCCACTTTGCTTTGAGAAGTGCTGCTAACCATGTGGAATTTACCAGTTATTACTGTCAATGGTATGTTTGGTTTGGTTTTGGTTTGTTGATGAATGTTGCAATTGTTTAATAAGAATTGCCCACAGGTGGCGTGGCTGTAAAGGTTTATTTTATTGTTTTCAGCATTTATTAAATATTTCTAAAAGTATGAAAGTTATTCTATTACAGGTACTAAGAAAGTTGGTTATTTTTAGATTATTTTTAATTTTTTTGCTTAAGTTATTTTGATGGATTTTTAATGAACCTTTGATTATCAGATCATAATTTTTGGTTATATAAATTCATTTTGTTATCAACTTTCTAAATGATGAAATAATCATAAATGATGACCAAATACTAAATACGGTACTGAATTTGTACAATTAGCAAATTAAGTGACTTCTATTGTCGTTTGGAAATTTTTATTATTTTTTTCAGCTTTTATAAATTTTTAAAAAGTTTTTAAAAAATTATAAAATCAACTGTTGATTTATTCTATTTTTTCTATACTTTGTTATATTTTGTGAAAATTATCCTATTTTTTAAATATTATTATGATCAATGAGCAGTTGAAAAACAAAAGCATACATTTATATACTGTAGATAGTTTTGTTTCAAAAAATAAAATCAAAAAATAAATTTTATTTTTGTACTAACTTATTATTTATTCAGTAATTTATTAACATTTAAACTAGTTTGTAATTAGAAAATAAAATGAAAAAGATTTCTAAGGAAGTACAGTAATACACTACTTTAAGCCTATTAATTTATGATATGTTAAGGTAATTTTAGGATTGTTGATGTTTTTTATTGTTTTTTAATTTTAAATTAATGTTAAAACAACAACAAATTTAAAGTAAAAGCAAATAATGATAATTGGATTACTGTAACATTAAAAATAGATAACAAAGAATATTTTAATGGCTGACATTAATGCTAATGTATTCATTGTAATCTTTAACTAAAAGGATGGTAAAAATGAAAGATTCTAAGTTAATTAATCTTTACGCTCCAGTAATTTGTGCATATATTCTTAATGAAAAAGCTTTATTTTTTAACTTCTATAGGTTTATAGGGAATGTTTCTCTATGCATACCTACTAATAAGAGCGTAAGGGTGTACAGTAATTGATAACTCTTTGTTAAACTCTAGAAATTATAAGTAGATTATTTCTACACAAATAATTTTGAACCTGTAAGATAAGATTTTCAAATCTTACAGCTTAAAAGTAGTTTTTTTTTAATCTTTTGTACCACATTTCCGACCTTTTTCATTAAAAGAGTAATGGTTACACTTTACTTTGGAAATAAAAGCAGAAAAAATGTATTTACATTTTTTTGTTTTGTTTTGTTTTTAATACAGCAAAGTATTTATCTTGTACATTTTAATTAACTGCATGTTGTATTTTTTAAGTTAAATGATTGGATTGCTTAGTTGCATGTACAAAATGACAGAAAAATATTACCAAACATAATTAACACAATTTCCAAACAAATCAAACAACACAAAATAAACAAAAGAAAATCCGAAAACTGGAAATGCAATCAATATTATTTACAGAAAATAATACAACCATGACATAAAATTATCCTTTTTTTTCTGTGCCACAATAATTGGCACTGGATATCAAAAAATTGGAAACGAAAAAATTCGATTGTCGATTTAATTGACGCGTTCACAATAGACCAATCTGAATTTCTATTTGCTGGAGCGCAATAAAAGCTGATAGAACTGTCTTGCAAAGAGACAATTTCATTTAAGGCAACTTTCTGTGGACCGTATCACAGAGATCCAATGGTAATTCCATTTGGCTGCAAAGCAGTCGAATATTTCTTTGCCTCCAGACTCTATCTTGGTTTTCACTATGTCTTTGTCGGTATGCAGGGTCATGGAAATGACAGACAGTCGCTTCACCCTTAAATTCCATTATTTTTTGTATTCAGTAAAAGATGATGGATTTTCTTGTAACTTGAGTAGATGTGCAGGCGACTTAGAAAGCATTGATGCAAATGGTGTTTTTGTTGTTGCAGGTTTGGTTGTTCAGAACCGATGCGATCAACAAAACAGAGCCGGTGGACCGTATCTAAATCTCCCATCCCCAAATGTGCAAACAGAGGTGAGTCCAGCAAGTTTTCTGTAGTTTGTTGTGTTTATGTAGCTGAAGCAGTGCTTGCAGTGGGGGGGAGGGAGGGAGGGAGGGAGGAAGAGGTGGGGACTTATATACGTGGCTGTTACCTACACTGTTGAATAGTCGGCACACAAGTTTATTATCTTTGTTTCCCCTGAAGTTCAGAAAGGCCACTTTAAGAAATTTAGTCTTAAGACAGGCTTTAATGTCAAGAGTTTCATAGCTACAGTAATATTTAGCTGTCGATGCTAAAGTTAGGAGCAAAGTTAGTGCTTTACTGATTTAATATTTAGTTACAAAAAAAAAAATCATTAGGCACATTCGTTTTCTAAAACAATTTTGTAAACAATTGTTTATTAAGGTTGATTAGGATGGGAAAAGTTGTCTGTTGGCTGTTTATCTGTGCTAAATAAAAACCATCTCTGGAGATCATTTAAAATCTTGTCTTCCTGCAAATCGCCATCTTGCTGCCATATTTTCCGATCTAACTGCCAAAAGTGTGCAATTTCGAATCAAAGCATGTTTCAAGGCTTTTTACATGCTATGAAAGTAGGAAGGACGTGTTATGACATTTATGCCATAGTAAAGTGATTTTTATCGTAGGAAATGACTTATTCTACTATCGACAATCGGGTAATGGTAAAAAAAAGTGTTGTTATTTATCAGATTCCATATACAAGTTGCATGATGCTCATGGTTTGTTAGCGTGTTTAAACATTTGATTTCTGGCTGATAAACTAACAATTTAGACATAATCGGCATCGACAACGGTCGTTATTTTGACTTCCATGACATTGCAATGTCGATATTGTTCAAAAATGTTTTTGGTTATGTTTAATGAATGCGCCTAGTAATTTTTTTACAGCATACGCATGCGCATAAAAAAAACATTTTTTGGCATTAAAATCCTTTCTCTAGTTATGAACTCTATGATTTTGGTCAATCGCGATTTTTGTTGTCGCTCTTTTGACCAACGTGGCACCCCAACTGGAATTGCCACACTTTGTAGGAGTTTGAGTCAACACACATTACTTTTCTCAGTGTTTTTGTAGGTTTTCAGCTGAAAATTATTCAATTTCAGGTATGGCATGTAAAAATTGTGTGAAACTATTAAATTTGAGGCAAACATGAATAAAATTTCCTCGAATTGATCGGTTTGTATAGTGGAATAACTGCATAACCTTAAAATCGAGTTTGCAAACACACATATTTTTACAAGTCTATACCGATAAAACTGTATTATAAGGCTTGTAACGGCGTAATTATAAGCGGTTTGTGCACGCCCAATAAGCGAATACAGATCGAACCTCGTTATAACGAACTTTAAGGGACTGAAAAATTGGTTCGTTATAACGTCGATTCATTATATCGAGACGAATTAGTACACAATTGATACACACGAGACTTTTAAATATTTCGTTATAACGAGGTCCGATCTGTAATCAATTTAACGGAACAAAAGAAAATAATTATACGCGTACCAACGTATAACTTAGGAATTTTGGTCTTATGTACATCTAGTATTAAAAGTGAATTACGCTGTAAACATCCCATTTTTGTAATTAAAATTAGTGCTCTAATTTAGCCATGGCCCATGCATAAGTCAACATCTAATGTACCGTAATTAGTGTATATGTGAATTACTAACATAATTTTGGCTTTGCAGAGTTAACTCAATCGACGAATTACAAACTATAAACCCCTAGTTGTCCATAATCAATATTAATGTATAGCTACTGGCCATTGTTTGAATGTAATTCACTTGTTGCATGCTTTAATGCGTAGGGAATTTATTCCGTGCTTTTGATAAGATCACGGGTCAAAGATTACAGGCGATGTATCATTGCAGCGAATACAATCGTCGCACGGAAAATTCAAGCGGAGCATTAACTAAGCGTGGCTAATTAAATTCACCTGGATTAGAGCAAAGGGGAAATTAAACTGAGAATTACAGTGGATTAATTGTCACTTTTCGTTGCTAAGAGTTTTCCTTTTCGAGTGTACTAATGTCGTAACTTTCTTGTGGGAAATAGTTAGTACCATGCAAATTTTGTTTATGACAAAATTCTGGCTGTTTATTTACTTATGTGTTTAGAATTATATTCGGACAGAGGTCAACTTTGCGGGTTCTTGGCAAGTCTTAGAGAAGCAGTTGGCAAGAAACCAATTCTGGTACAGTTACACTTGGATCAGTTAACCTTTTCACTATCGAGTGTCAAAAATATACCGTACGCTCATTGTCAACAATGGGTAAAACTTTATCATACATTTCTAAGAGTTACAGGCGGATATCCGGTTTGCGGTTTATCTGCGGTTGTCCGCGGGTGTCTGCGAGTTACGGTAGATGCAGGTCGTAAATTTTTCAAATTTGTTCTCGCAAATAACGACGGTTTAGCGGATGCGGATGATAATTTTGTTGAATTGCAACGAACAATTTCTTTACATTGGGGTTTTTAGATATAATAAAAACCCTTTCTAACGAACGAATTTTTTCGGTCCTTTGAGCTTCGACTGTAGTATGATAAGTTTAATTAAGTTCGAGTTTCTATTGTCATGTTTAACATATTAAAGTTATATGGTAGTAAAACAATTATTATTTAAGTAAGTTGTAACAATAGGATGAAAAAATATTTGTTTAAAATATGTTAAATAGATTTGAAATTATAAATGGTGTACAAAAATTTAAAAAAGTTTTCAAATTAAACACTTATTTTATTTACTAGTTATAATGTATAAATACTTAAGTAAAATTGATGTTATTAAAAAATTCTCTGAATTGCAAAAAACTTTTTATATTACTTTTTTATACTACATTATAAATACTAAACTACGAAAACAGAAAGCAGAGAAATTTTTAATGACATAAATTTTTAACATATATTTATCCATTACCTAGTAAATAAATGAAGCATTAATTTGAAATTAGATTTTTTTTAAATTTAATTTCTGTACAACATCCAACAAGTTTATAATTTCAAAAAATAAATAAAATAACATTAATTTCAAATCTAACTAAAGCAAAAGTTACAATATCAGTATAAAAATTCAAAATTTTATTAGAATTCTGAAAACTTGTGAAATCTTTCACGATTCTCAACAAACAATGTTGTTTACTCTGTAAAGGAAATTGTTTTTTTTTTTTTTAAAACCTTATAGATATTTTGTTGAAGTTTGCTAATAATTTATTAGTTTGAAATTGATTAAACTGTTGTGTCATAAAGAAAAAAAAATTCTCTTGTTTGGTGGAAAATGATGTGATGAAACAGGAAGTAAATAAAGGAAAGTGATCAATGGCAACAGAGAAAGTGATTGTAAACAATCGTAAGATAATACAAACGTTAAGAGCACAATCGTTAGGATACAATCGAGTAAAGTGCAAACGTTAGATTACCGTACTGAGAAATAATTTTTACGTTTTATTTTTTTTTGTGACAAATGTGAGTGGAGTTATTTGAGGGACAAGGTTTTATTGATTTTTGAGTGCGTTTGGGTTCAAGTTGTCTCACAATATTGTGCTGCCATCTATGGAGGTTTAAAAGATGTTGGAAATTGCTGATTCTGTCACTAGATGGCCTTGCTGTGTGGCTAAAATGAACAATTGAATTAACTTGTACTGTATTTTGTGATGTTTTCTATTGAATCATGTGAAAGTGAAGTTTTATTTTTCAACTATTTAAGTAGTGGTTGAACGAGTCTAAAACACAAATTTTACCACATCAATGTGACTATAATTTTAATGTTATGTTTTTGATGCTTCAAAATGTTTTTGTCTTTCTAAATTAAGCCTTTTTGGAGTTCTAATTGATTTTAATGCCACTATGCAAAATGTTTTTCAACAGCATTTGCTGTCATTTTGGCTTGTCAGTTACGTGATAGCTGACGTCTTCCTTGAGTATGGGCGAAATAAAAAACATTTTTAGTTTTTCTACAAACCCATGCACAAGTAAGTAAATAAATTAAATTAATTAATACAATACAATGTTGAAACTCTATGTTATTTGTAATCATTCAATATTTTATTGATGGCTTAATATAGAATTTGAGTTTTAACACCGGATACTTGTTAGCCCAGTTCATTATTTTTAGGCTGCTCAATGCCTCAAATGACTAGAAAAAGGCTTCAACTTTAGACACTTAACCCTATACTTAGCTGTTTACATTTACCATCACCAGACACCGCCACCTACCAATCACTGTACACAACTGACATTCCAGATACATCAAAATTATAAATCACTGAAAATATTACCAACAACAACAACAACAACATTACTATCAAAAACATTATAATCCACAATAATACAAAATTTCAACAAATCCCAATTATTTTCACAAATACCACTAGATGGCGCTGCTGTCTTTAATTCGGATACGTGTTGATAGATTCGTATCTGGTGCTGCATGACGTCACATATTCGTGGCATGTGCGGATAGAAAGCAGAGTATCCGCACTTTGAGATTGGAAGCTGGGCTACGAGATAAGTGTCGTGCGGCAGAGATAACCCTCATGCGGCCGGCATGGAATTACCTCGACCCGGTGTCATTCAGGGTCGAAAAAGCCCAGTTCCAGTGCTCACTTTGGAAGATGACGACGAGTTTTATGAATTGGGTTTGTCCTATCGCTCAAGACCAAGGGCCAGGTCAGCGTGTCCCAAGATAGTGAGGAATGTCAGTGAGGATGTTGTTCTCGAAGACGAGGTAAAAAAAAATTAATAAATGTTGTGATTTATAGTGTAAATACAAAGGTCTTAAATTGGCTTCAGTTAGATGTGAGACTAAATATTACACTGGAAAAATAATTTACAGTAGAAAGTACTTTTTTTGTAAATTCACAATGGTGTGTAAAGTGATTTTGTAAATATGTAAATTAACTGAATATAGTGTTTTAAAATCTTTAGAACATCTGTAAAATTTACATGCCACTGTCTGAAATTGGCAAAAATACAATTTTATGTAGAAATTTACTGATGATTTTACAGTAATTTTACACTTTTTTTTACAAGTCAACAATATAGTATTTTTGGGCTGTTTAATGTAGAATTGTTTGTTTGTCTAGTGCATTATTTTTAGGCTGTTCAAATGTCTAAAAAATTGCTTCAACTTTAGACGCTTTAAAAATCTTATAATCGTTTAGAATACCGATGTCGCTATCTTTGACACCGACGTGTTTACAAAATGTTAATATTTTAAAAGCTTGTTAATTGGCTGTGAAATGTTAAAAAGATGTAATTTGATTGTTACAAGTGAGGGTTAATTGTTGTAAGCAGTCACCTTGATTGTTACAAATGGCTGTTTCATTATTAAAAGGCCAGGGGTTGGTGATAAATTGTTGGTTTCATTGTTAGTAGTCGTAATTTATTGTTTTAAAATGATTGCTTGCATTGTTTCATATTTTTAGATTAATTTTATTTTTACATTTACAGTTTAAATTAAAATACAATACTTTGAATGAAATTGAATTTTAATTTTAAAATAACACGAGAATTTTTTAAAAGTATTTAATTGATTTTCTATGATAAATTCAAGTAAATTCAAGTAAATTCAAAGGAAAATTGATTGAGGGAATGGATGTCAGAGTTTTTCATGTTTCAGTCTTCAGTTAACTGGAAAAGAAATATTGGATTGGAAATTGAGTGTCACAGCATTGTTACAAGCACAAAAAAGCAATGAATAAAAGATTGAATTTATTTACATGGGAAACAGTTTTGGATTTACTGCAACTTGCACCTGTTATGGATGATAAAATTAAGGGTTTAAAATACTTTATTATACAATTTAAAACTTAAACTAACACCATAAAAGAATAATTAGAACAACATCATCTAGTGACAAAATTATTTTTTTTTTAATATATTGAAATTTTAACTAAATTTTAGACAAAATAATGTGTAAAATGATAGTATGAGTGAAATACAGTCAACTCTCTCATATCCGGACATAGGCGGGACTTGGAAAAGTGGCCGGGTAAGAGAGAGTATTTAGTGTAGGTAGTCATTAAAAGGTGCCGAGACTTTTGGCCGGATAAGAGAGCTGGCCAGATATCAGTATGTCCGGATATGAGGTATTTGACTGTAATACAAAAGTTTAGACATGTTTTGTTTGAATTCGATGTTTTTCTTCGATGACTTGGCGAAACAAGAAATTCTTTAGTTGATTGATTGCTCAATGTGAAAATCAATTTTTATTTTCTTTCTTACCTCTAAATTCAATAGAAACATATTTTCTGCTTTATCTTGGTTTCTTGTATCTTGAAATTGTCTACACACATGAGGTTTAAAGATGAGTGAGTATGAAGTTCCAAAGGGACTAGAAAATGGTTGAGTGGTTTCAGTTTCCAATTACTGCAAAGCAAAATGGTTTCTTGTTGCATCTTTCTTGGAAATTTAATTTGCATACTTCAGTTTCTTCAGTCTGAAAATAAGTTTTTAATAAAAAAAAATAAAAAGGAAACAAAATGATCACTATCTTTTCAGCAAAAAAAAAGGAAATGAAACTATTGGTTATTGAATCACAACGTCCACCAATCAGTGACTTGAAAACTCAGTGTTGAGTAATTGTTTATGTTTAAGTTATTGTTAAATTGTTATTGCTAAGTTACCGTTGCTAAGTTATTGTTGCCATGTTACTATTGTTATTGCTCTAATATTGTTGTTGTAAGGTAAACCATCTTCTGTTTGGTAGTTTAAAGTAACACTATACGATTTTCTGCACACCTAGGGTTAAGTTTTGGTATTAGCCAGTTACCAATTTAAGATTTATAGTATTGATCTTTGGAAAAGCGATATCAAATTTTGATGTCTGCATATCGATCGATATTCGCTGGATTGGTCAAACCCTAAAGCCTGTTGCTTTAAAACTTAAATCTTAGGGTGTGTTCGAAAACTTTAACTGGAATAACTAGTTATTTTGATCACGATCTGGCTATTTGAAAACTCTTGTCATCACCGTTGTGACGTCATAACTATCATTCAAAAACTTTTGTTATTTTACGATTTGGTTATGTCGGTTGCAACTGCAGAAACTGTAATTTGGAGCACAGATATATTACGGTTATTCAAGATGGCTGTCTCTTTACTGGTAGAGGTTGAGCATAGCATTGAAATTACCACTTAAGATGGCGGTACTCATGTTGCTCGTCATTTTATGAATTAAAATTGGTAAAAATTAAATTAAACACGACATAATGAGCTAAAAGAAACTAATAAAAACAATGTTGATTTAGACAAATATTAACACACACATGACAAAAACAGAAACTCAAAATTTTTATTTAAACGTGCTTAAATAGATTGCTCAATTCGATGTAATGAAAAACTCAAGAAATGTCAGCAACATTCAAATATTCGAGTTGATTTGCGATTCTTAATTAAGAGTTTTACCTGCACTGTTTTAAAAGTCAGAGCACAGTTCAGGCAAATTAATACCCATGAGAGTATTAAGCCATGCTAAAACACAGGTTTATGGCGTGATTAGGGTTATGTGCGTTGGGATGAAGGTGGAACTCTGTAATGGTTGTTTCAGCTTTTATCAATGCACAGAAACTTGGAAAAGAGCCAAGAAAAGTCACATGATGGTCGATTGTGAGTCATCACAAAGAAAACAACAGATATGATCCATTGTGAACATAAATCAGAATATGTCATTTTTAGATATTTTTAATCATAAAAAATACAAAAAATTCAACAAAAAAATGTGTCTCTTGTGGCAGTTTTAGTATTCTTTGGCAACTTTTCAGTTGAAAGTAGCATTCTTTTAATAGCAACAAAGATGGAGTATGTGCAATCAATATCTTGTCATCCTAATATTGACTCAACATGGTTCCATCTCATGCCAAAGTGAAGCAGAATGTGATTCTAAAAATATTGATTTTTACCTTCATCAAAGAATGAATCCATCTTGTTTACATTCAATTAGCACTTCATTTCCATCCAACCTCTCTTTATTTTGATAATATCTGAGCAAAAATTGCAGTTAAAAGAGAAATAATTTAAAAAAATTCACTTTTTTATGTTTCATTTAGAGATTTTTGAGAAAAACACTTCTGCCCCATTAAATTGAATGAGGAGGTTGTACCATGTTCACTCAAGTGCAAAGTACTTCATAAAAGTGTTATAGGGGGTTGGAACATGGTGCAATTCTGTTGGCAATGAGTGCTTTTTCACTTCCTCAACAGCTGACAACAGTTTTCAACATTTTCCTCTTGTTTTGCATCTCAGAAGAAGAAACAGACAAAGCCAAGCTGTGGCAAGTAAATAAGGAGTTGAAGATGTGTTGGTCAACAGGTTGGCAATTCAACTTTAGCACTGCAGGAGGTGTCATCAGTGAGAGTTAGCAGCTGTGATGAGTAAATTGGGGGAATAACTGGATGCTGCGAGATGCGTAAAATCGAACGAAAACTTTGTTTGTTAGATTAGCTAGGCAGGGATAAGAGATAGAGGAATTTTGATGGTACTTTTGAATACAAATGTGGGTGTGAGGATTCCATTGGTATAGTTGCAATTTGTTTTTGACTTTAGGTTAACTACTTTTTTGCTTTGTAGCTTTGTAAGCGTTGAACGATAGTGAGAATGACAATTTGAATGAGATAGTGATTGATGCTTGAGTCTTGAATTAACACAAATTCTATTAATTACTCAAGCTAAAAATGTTTAATAAGTTTTATGCAATACAATATGAATTTTCACAGACATTATACAATTTATTTATATAATCACTATTTATTGTTTAGTTTATTTTTATCAAACACAACTACTTGCCCCAATAAGATCTAGAACCATTAATGAAATAAAAATCCAAGAAAAGGCAAAAAAAGACCAACCAAACAAAGTTGAAAGAAAAACGAGAACTTCAAATCCCATTAAAAGCAGAAAATGAAAAGTGAAGAAGTGAGAAAAGAAAAAAAAATATAGCCATTAGGTTTTATTGATTTCATCACAAGCATTGTATTAATGGAAAATGGAATAACAATGTCGTGACTTGGAAGGTTATTTTTCAATGACAATTTGAAAGTTTTAGTAGAATGTGTAAGTGGTCTAAAAGATATTCTGGACTATTTTTGGTGTGGTTTAGTGAGAATGAAAGGGATAATGATTTCTTTATGCAGGAGAACTCAGGGATTGTTAATGAAGCAGTGAATGAAAGAATTCATGGTCAATTGGTTTTTATTTTTAGCTTTTTGGTTTCCTGAGGTCTTGATCTGGTCTATTCACTGGAGGAATACTCTAGTGGCTAACCACAATCTTTGCTTTCCTCAAATGTCTTTGAATGGCCAGCACACAAGGCCAATCATTATTTGACTTGAAAACAAAGTTTGGATCTAAGGATGAATGGTTTGAAAAATAGCAAAATCAATATAGAAAATTGAAAACAACTGGAATGTCAAAAACAAAATTTATTAAAAAAAATAAAATAGCTAAATTTATCTAGTCAAATATCACATTTCAATTTCCAGTTCATTTATAAAAACTTTCAACCTTACATATAATCTGGAATTAGTTAAAATTTCACACATTATTAGACTTTATAAAATCAGAAAATTGACCACTTAATTTCAGAAATCATTGGAAGTTTTTATCAATTTTTGCACTTTTTGGCAAATTCAGAGTTCAGTGTTTTCTTTTTGGCAAATGGGAGAAAAACTGGTTATACCAAGATGCTGCAGAGAAGCATATGGCAAACGCGGCAAGTTGCCCATTTCCATTCATCAGAAGACAGACGGAAAGAAAAGCGTGTCTTGCCTGAGTTGCCGCTGCACTACACTTTTCCTCCCTCTTCTGTCTTGTGAGGCCATCCCGCCAAACTTATCGATTTTTGCTCGGCTAGATGCACGAGGCAAATTTATTCGGCCCACACGCGCGTCTTTGAGCTCGCTACTGATCTCAGCACGTTTCGCACACACTCCACAGACTTCGCGGATTAAGCACTGACCGGATGTTGACCACCGGTCAAGGAAACCATTCAAACCAACATCGCTCAGACACAAGAAAATTGTTATATAATTCGAGGGATCTTTTTGATTATGCAGTTACATACAGCAGGTCTTAAGAGTGTTTTTGCATTGTTTATAGCAATAACAATATTAAAGTCAGCTTAAAACTTCTTTAAAAAATGGATTAAAATATGATACTTTTGATTTGTTATGTGAGTTTCCCACTTGACTGAAAATAAAATCAGTTGACATGCGCAGAAAAAGATTTAGATTTATGTTTTCTGTCTCCACCTGACGGAATTTTATTGCATAAGTTTTATTTTTGCAGTTACACTACTTGTGGTAGTACTCACAGTTTTAAAATGAATCCAAGCATTTTAATATTTCGTTATTATTAGTTTGATTTCTTACCACGTTCATAACATTGGCTCTTGATTATTTGAATGCGCTAAACATCGCTGTCGTTTAGCTTATTGTGACAAATTTCGGCTTATGTGGGATAAAAATAGCTGCCTACTTCTGTGTTTACGAATGCGATCCGATCGATTTTATCTAATTCTTTCTTTTTTAAGGGTTGAATTACTAAGGATTCGAAGAAAGCTTTCTATTTTCTCCCACTGGTGTTTGTAGCTACTTTTCGCACCAAACCGACCGATTGTATTGATCGCTTTTACCAACAGTCTCCAGAGACACATTTCTCACTTGTGTAGTTTTCTTACGTACTTGAATTCGTGTTATTCGTTAACCACAATGCATTAGAGGAGTTTGTGAAAATGGTTTTAAATTAAAAGTGGTAAAGAGATTTGAAGTGAACTAGAGAGTCAGCAGAATTCAATATTTTATTTCATTAGGCATTCCAAAATGAGACAAGTGAAATGAATTAAAGATACATTTGGATTGCCTGTCAGTTTGAGGGCAACTGGAGGTTATTGGTGTTAGTTATGTTGTGATAGGTATTGTTGAATTGGGTGCTCTTTGTGAATGTATTAAACCTGTTGCTTGGATGACAACAATTTCAGTATTGATGAAGATTCTTGAAATTCCATTATTGGCATGTTAACAATTTGATTTTGTCTTATTGGAATTTAGTAATTAGAAAATTTTATTCTAAGGATTAATTGTTTTGACCTAATTATAAACTGTGATATAATAGAAATATTTAATAAAAATAATTCAGTCAATTAGATTTAATAAAAACTGTTGTGGCTTCTCCAGGAACTTTATAGGTTTAATAATAGTTGATATATTTTCTATTTATATTTAAGCCTATTACAATATTTCTAGTTAAGTTATACTGTTATTTATAACTTTGTCACTAAGGTCTATCTTAGTACAAAACTCTGTAACAGAACTTGTCTGTACCATACCGAATCATAAAAAAGATTCTCAAACTCATCATTAACCCTTAGAGTCCCAACCATTTGGATTAATGTCCAATGACTTTTTTAAAGGATGAAAAAAAATATTAAAAATTTGTTTTGGTGTCTGAAATTTTGCTAGTTTGTAAATATTTGGGTGAAGTTTTCATTTCTACAAGTTTTGCGGCAATAAAGTGTCAATTTAATGAGTTATTAGCAATTAAAGATCGTTGCCCCTGGAACCGTCTATGGAGAGCTTGGTTGGCTTCACCTGATGAAGGATTAAAAACAGGTGAAAGGTCAACCTTGGCCTTCCAAACATTGGACAATTGTCCAAGGCTTCTATGTTGTTGTTTTTTTTTTTTTTCGTTGGGGCTATAAGGGTTAAAATCTACTAAAGAGATCATTTTATAGTTTATTGGATTTAATTTAAAATATTTTGATTAAACATTTTTTTTGGAAAGCTTTTAAGGACTAAGATTTGTGAACTTATTTGTCACACGGGAGTTAAACGGTTTTCGTGCGGTAAAGAGCGCGACAAAGGAACCAAGAATAAACAACCGCGAAGATGAAAATTAATTTACTTTACTTGTTTTTCTTTCTAATGAGCTTTAATGGCAATGAACGTGAAATTTCTCTCTTGCTTTCACTTAGTTCACCTAAACTAACTTAATAAAAGATTAAGAATGATTTCAATTACTGAGTATCCAAAATTGTTTTCGTGCTTCGACTTAATCCATTAGTCTTACATCGGTTTAGATTCAGTGAACAAAGTTTAATTAAATTATTTGTGCGTTTCGATGGATACTGCATTCGTTCGTAGCAAATCTTCGATTAATAATACACGGACTAAGAGGTTTATTGGTAAATCATGTTCCCCATTGCAGTAACTGTGACAGCGTCACTGTACGACATGAACTAACATAACTTAATCTAGAGCTGACGAGTGAATGTCACGTAATTTTATTGTTACAATACTTCTACGTCAGTATTTTACATTGGCAGTAGAGACTTTGTTCTACTTGTTTTTATAAGTAAGATATATATTAATTTTTTACAGTATATTCACCATTACTATTGGTGATTTTGTCTTTTGACATTTCACTATAAAATTCCCAAGAAATGCCAAATATTGTACAAAAAATTTTAATGTAAAATGTACTTGGAAATATTTCTTGAAACATCCAAAAAAATTCATTAGTTTTATGAAAATGTTGATAAAAAATCAGAAGAAAAAATAATTTCAATTTTTTTAATTTGTTTACGTACCACACTTTTATTAATTTTGTGGGTTGATTTCCATGCGCGTCAATTTCGGGAATGTTTTTATTTTTTTTTCATTAGTTTTTTGTCACATATGCAGTCGAAAAAATTTGCATCAAAATAATTAATTTTTTATCTACATTTTTGTAAAATTAATCAAAACCAATCTGTTTTTTGATTAATTTTACTGATTTTTGTAATACATCTTGCTGTTTTCTAGTATTTTACGATAATTTTAACATTTACTAGAATCCTGCAGTCGCTTTGCTGTTCTGTAGTTGCGCGCCATTTTGTTTAAACAGGTCAAGTTTAAGACCACGTGACCTATATAACGACACGTGGCCGCTAACCAATCACAGCGCTTAGAGACACACTTTTTTTAAATTAATCACAGCACTTAGAGAGACACTTTTTAAACCAATCACAGCACTTAGAGACACAACCCAGAATGCATCTTAATTTGGTTTGAGAATTAGAATTATGTATATGTATTGTGTCATTTTCGTCTAACATTCAAAAACGTTAGGGATGCGCTACTATTTAGGCCAGATTTCTATTTCAAGGTATGTTTTTAAATCAAGAAATGCAGAATATTATTTAAGTGTTTTTTTTTTTGTTTTTTTTAATAAGTGATGATGAAGTAAGGATATTATTTCATGTATTGATAAGAAAATTTCACTATAAAGTGGGAAATTAATGGCATCAGTATCAACGGTAAGCAATACATTGGTTTTTTTAAATGTAATTGCTAATTAGTATCTACCAAATTACCATAATTAACTAAGACGCTATGTGAAGATTAGTTGCGTGTTTTGTTCATTTGCTTGCTTGGAGTACTTTAATTTGTTCAAAGTAAACATTGCAATCATTTCAAATGTGTTGCTCATTGTTCTCATTTGTTGATTTCCAACAGGACCACGGCGGCGGAGTTTTTGGCAGACTGTCGTCCTTCGACGACGACGATTTAGCCGACAAAGAAGACGACAAAGAGCAACAAGGTCCTTCAGCTGCAGCACTGAGTGCTCGGCGAAGAGCTCTTGTGCCTCCAAAAGTAAGTTCCAGTTTCTAATTTCCAATTTTCATTATAATGGCATTGGCAAAAAAGCCAAAGATAAAGAAGCACTTGGAAAGAACTAATGATCAAGTCTGTAATTAAATTCTATTTAGGGAGTTCATTGTGGTGCATTTATACCTTAAGACTTTAAAAGACTTTTTCTTCATTTTAACCAATGTTGCAATGAGTTTAGAAGTTGAAAAGTGATCAAGATTAAAGCGAGGGATTTAACAGTGGGATTTAACAGTGAATGGAATGGGTCTGTTGGTTGCTAGGTAACGGTAGTGATAGATTATCTGTGGTAAAGTTGGAAATGGGTAACTTTTTAAAGTTGGGTTGCATTTGACAATCTTAAATCTGATCCAAGAAAACTTTTTTGCTTGATTAAAACTCTTATAAAGAAAAAAGTTTACGAAATCTTTATCGATTATATACTGAACTCAAATCTTACCAATTCCTAATCTCAGCGAACGATTTTCGATAAAAGTTTTTTTTAAGTCTGCTTACAAGGGATTTGACTATTGTACCTCAGTTAAATTTTGGATAAATAGAAAAGTTTTATAATTATGTTCAATCTTGAAACTTAAAAACTAACAAAATAAAAAAACTTTTTTAGTTTTTTTCACTTTTCCAACCAAAGGCGTGGCTTGCTTTAAAGACTTAATCATCTTATTCATAAAAATTAATTATTAAATCTAATACGGTAATAACAACATACGGTTTTGTTAACATTTATTTTTATGCGCAGGGTGTTAATTTTTTTTTCTTCAAAGCATTGTGATAAAATAGTTTTCACGTTTTCAACAATGCTCACCATCAAAAATTGATTAACATTATTATTGCGGTACTGCAAAACTAATTTTTTTTTCAAAAAATTTCAAAACCTGTTTTATCCAAATAAAGAAAGAACAAGACGAATAGAATATAAAGACAGTAAAAATGTGACTAAAATGAACAAAAGTAGATCTTAAACTTAAAATTTCTTAAGATTTTAAATGGTAACAATGGTCGTAATGAATGTTTTTAGACTAATTAGAGGGTAATTACAACTTTCCAATTGGGACTTGCATCTTATATTTTACGGTTTAAAAGTCACAGATTGAATGACTTTGAAGATGATTAAGGTCAAAGATATGGTCATTATTAAATCGACTTACTTTTTTAAGAACGAAAAACTTTCGCGACATAAATATATCTAACTTTAATGTACATAGAGTAGTAGGGATATTCTTTAATTTAATAATTTTAGAACTACTATCCCTTCAAAATTAAATTAAATATTGACTTATTTCATGAAAAACTCATTTATTTATCATACTATGGATCGTCTGACAGCGACACTGACTTGTGATCTGTAATTCTACAAATTACAAAATTCTTTAACTGCAAAAAATTAAAATCTCGCGATTCACCACTTTCAGCTGGAAAAGTTTAAAGTCAGATGTTTATACAACAACTTGAATATTCTGCTTCCAGACATAGGCAGACATCTTTTTTTGGCACCGTAGGATGTGCTCGAGACCAAAGACTTGGCTGTTCAGTCTTCTTCGATAATTCGATTAACAAACTTCACTTCGGCGAGTTAATAATTTTTTTTGTATTAAAGAAAAATTTCAATTTGTTTTTAACGCGGTCGATAAAGTTAGCGGCGCGAATTAATGCGTTCTTTTGGTGCACAATTAATACGGCAAAAGCGAGGTGCGGAATTACAACGTTTGGCTTTCGGTATCGATCGACTCTCGCAACATGTGTGTCGCAGAGTCCAATCTAATTACTCCTCTAAGTGAGTGCGCGGTAAACCAAACAAAGGGGTAAATGTTGCGAACAGAGATGAATGGCACAGATAGGTTTCCGTAGAAGATTGTTTGGTTTAGCCGTTCACTGTGAGCTGTACAAATACAGATACTGATTTGATCAGTGTTGGTACATTGTAAGGTTTGGGAGGTTAATTGAAGGTGACGACTGGTGGATGTTTTTGGAATTTGAAAATTGATTAGTTGAGTGTTTTTGTTGTAATTTTTTAAAAATTTAAATTAAAATTTGGTTATTGAAAATGGCTGATATGGAGGAGAAATGGTGAAGATACTAAAGTCATATGCAACCTGTCACAAAACATTAACATATTTCACATTTAGTTACAAATAACTAGAAAATTATTAAAATTACACAATCTTAAATTACAGTTGAATCCACTATATATGATATCATAGTAAAATTTAATTTTGCTGTCTCTGAAGTTTAATAAGTGATAAAAATGGACATATTATGCCAGGGAAAAAATTAAAATCTTATAACCGGAATGTTGTTATAACTGAGGTCGTTACTCGCCGATTCCACTGTATCTTTGAAGTTAGGGTCATGAAGTCTGGATTTATTGAGGTTTTGAAGGAATATTAGGAGATTTATAGAGATTTTTAAGTTATGTGTTGTGTAAGGTATCAATAGTAATTTATGAAACTTGGCTTTCTTGAGATTTAAGAGGTTTTTGAGATTAGCACAAGGACATTTTACTATCAGCCAATAGATGTCTGCGTCCAGGGCATTCAAGACTTGCACTGGATGTCCAGATTTATCCCATGTACTTTTAATGGATGGTCTCTGACTTGCCTTGTGTCCCAGGGCTTGAACATCCTGTGGACATCTTATGTTCAATATGTTATGGCAAATCTTGTAATTGATATTTAATAGATGTTTGTAGGATATCTACACAATGACATTTTCTGAATATTATTTAAATCCTGTAATGGATTTTTGATTGATGTTTATTGTAAAGTTAAAATCTGGTTTTTTTATTGGGTGTTATTAATGAGTAATGACATTCCACAGACAGTTACAAGACATGACATATAAGAAATAAATTTTATTTGGATTTTAGGAATATGTAAGGTGCTATGCGAGTTTTCTGAAATTTAAAGAGGTTTATGGAGATTTACAAACATTTGAGGTGGGTATTTATTTTGATTTTTATGACATGCAGTATTTCTTCAATTATCGTACATTATTGAATAAAAGCCGCGCTTGAATGCAAGCCGCAGCTTACATTAAATGAAATACCAATTATAAATCAATCTTAATTACAAACCGTGGCTTGTAATTGAGTAATCGATAATATAGTTTGTTTATTATTTGCACTTGTGTAAATTGTGTGAATTGTGCAATTGTATAAATGGTACAAGTAAGTGGCATTCAATATTTTGGTTTTTGAAATTTTTAAGATTTCTAAAAATTATTTTTGATACGGTACACAGATATAAAGAATTATGTTGGAATGTAAACTAAAACATTTCATTCAAATAACTTTCTTATTTTCAATCCAATTGAAACAATTTTTTTTTTCAAATTGTTACTTGCAATTTGATCTAACTAACCTATAAAAAGAAATTTAGATCCAGAGCAATTTACAATTTACAGAATTTTTATACAAGCTATGGCTTATGGGTAAAGAAATATGATTGTTTACTAAATATTATTGGCCAATTAATGCATTTAACTTGTACTTTAAAGGGCAATCAGGCTTTCCTGCGCAGCACATAGAAATAACTCCCATTTACCGCTTGACTTGACACTTTTATTCCTCTTTTGCACTCATCTAAAATTATTGCTCTTTACATGCACAAAGTGCAGTGTTTGCACAAAGTGCTCAGCCCTCTGCGGGGCTTTCCGTCAACACTTGCGCCATCTGTAGGCCAACAGCGGTGATAAAGGAATTCGATAGGTTAATCGCATTATTTGGAGGTTAGGTTTGGTCAATATTTCAACACATAATTCAAATCTCGGTTGGATTTGATGGGAAATTTGAGAAGCTGCTGTAAGTGACCTGGAAATGTTGAGCATACAGACAGTGTTCGGCGGATCGAACAATGTTTGTTGTAGGCAATGAATACAATAGAGTGCGTCACGTAAAGTAAAACTTAGTTTAAATTCAAGAGGATGACGTTTGGTGAAGTAAGTTGCCCCCTGGTATTAAAAATAGGATAATTCTGTGACTGGAAATTGAATCTAGACAGCATTTTATACTTAGATAACATATTCATGAAGTTTTTAATGCAGGAGTAAATCTCTTTGCCCTCTAGTGTTAAAGTTAAAGTGATGTTATCTCGAATTTCAAAGATAGATTAATTATGAAACCGGAAATCGATTCTGGGTAATTTCTTACGCCTGGAACCTGCACTTACAGAGTTTTTAAGCAGTTTGAAGCGCTTTGCTCTCTAGCGTTAAAATTCATTAAAATTTAGAATCATCAGAAATCGATTTTGGACACTTTGTTAATGTTTGATTAAAGTGTTTTTCACTCTAAAGTTTAAATTTAGCAACAAAAACAAATTTAAAGAAACAAAAGTAAACAAAAATAATTTTTCATTAACTTCTCATTTGATCTTATTTTGACAACAAACAACTAAAACTTAATTATCCATGTTTCAGTTGCTGTCAGATGGCTATGACAGTGCAAATGAAGACATAGATGGCACTGCAACACAATCTCCACCTCCTGGGTAAGTCATTTTCTAGTTCTCACAGGCCATTTTATTCTCGTGCATTGTTTAAAGATTAAAGGATCTTCATTTGTGCATCTGACAGCTCACAAGTCAATACACACATGTTGCCTCAAAGGCATATCAAAAATTCTCTAATAATCTTATTAAACTCATGTTAAAAGCAAAGTTCTAGTCAATAAATCTCTTCTTAAAGATTTTCACTTTTATTTATATTTATTTTCTATAGAAGTAACAGCGATACTGGAAGTTTAAGAAGTAATCGAAGAAGTTCGATAGTTGTGATTCCACCAATGCAAATTTGTCCTGGAGATCTTCTAGTCTACAGCAAAGTGCTGACTCAAAGGAACAACCTTTTGGGTAAGCATGGAACGCAATATTCTCAAAGTGTATTTGTTTTTCGATTTTTTCGGACTGAAAGCCGGAAGTGGTAAAGGAGTTTGTGAATGTTTTTACAAATAAGTCTGAAACCAATGGGCATTTGTATTGTACAGTCAAATCCCTCATATCCGGCCATACTGATATCCGGCCACCCCTCTTATCCGGCCAAAAGTTCTGGACCCAAACCGTTTCAATGTCGCACTATACTAATTACTCCCTCTTATCCGGCCACCTCCCATAACCGGCCACCGGC
>JAQFZP010000625.1:0-30370 GCA_034695745.1 Geophilus truncorum | reverse complement strand
TTTAAAATCTCAGGTTAGCTTAATCACAGATTTATTAACTGGTGATTTAACTTTTGTTGGTGCAATCGGCCCTAAGACTCCCTATTTTAAATCTAGATGTGGAATTAATTTGGAAATTGGTCAGTGTATGTAGTTCAATGGGTTTTGTCTACTGAACCAATAATTGACCTGCCACCAACAATTCTGAACATTTTACAACTATGTGTGACTTTAATTGATACACTTTTAATTTCTAAGCTCAACGTTTTGACTAAAACCTATAATACTTCAAAACTAGATGAGGATTTAATTTGGAAATTGGTCAGTGTACTGTATAGTGATCGCTGTTGCTGAGAGCGAGGCTACTTTTCCAGAAAGTAGTGCAGAGAAGCGATTTTGTATTGAATATAAAAATAGCAATTACTGTATTTTAAATTTGTATTAAATCGCTATTAGTATCACTATTTTAAATAATTCAGCAGTAACGATAACTCATAAATGAGCAAACAAAAAGGAAAGCACATAAATAAAAAAATTATTTTGTCATAAAATTGTTAAATTCTTTCTTTTATGGCACTTTGATTTTATGCTACTCTGTATTTTTGAGTTCATGCTGGTATTTAAGTATTAATTTTGTAAGTTAAACATTTTCCATCTCACATAGAAAGCTGTAAACTTGTGAAAAAATAGCGAAGCAATAGTAATAGACTAAATACCTTATACTCTAAAAACAGTTATACTTGATTTAATTATTATTTTACTTGTCGGAGTAGAAAACTTTGACTTACAAGTTAATATCCCACAATATATTTTAATTTTGTTGACAACTAAAAAGGTATACAAATTACCCATAATGCTTATGGTAGTCAGTCATTATAGAAAGAGGTAGGGCCAATAACCTTTGCCTCTGACGACTAAAGACGGAATTCATAGGTTTGACTGTTTTCTGATATTCTTTTTTCCATTGTGTGGTCAAAAATGTTTAAATGTGTTTAAATGTTTAAATGGTCAAGAATTACGGTACAGCTACTAAATTGGTTTTGTTCAAAATGGATTTTTTTGTGCTAAACAACTTCAGTAATCTCACAAGTCAGTCTATATTTGTTAACTTTTTATGTACTTGAATGCACTACATTAACTTGTAAGTTGTTACTCTCCAACATCTATTTTAGATGAAGTGAACATTTTAATCAAGTTACCAAGCAACACAGGAAGCCTTGCAAATATTAATAAGTAGAGCACTACACAAACATTGTTATAAACAGAAACAGTATTGATTAGGAAACATTTATGAAGTCAAAGACCTGTACTATGTGTTGCAAGATATAATTTGTCATAAAATGTTCACAATTCAAAATATAATTAGAACAATATATTTATAACTGATACTTTATGGCACCGTATCAATTTAATGAATTATTATCTAAATTATTTTTAAAATATCTTCTCAGAGGCAGATTTTTGGTACTGGGGCCACCAATAAACATTGGTCTCACTCATTAAAGTTTCAATATTTCTACTTATATTTATTTTTAGTTAAGCCTATATTTTGTCCCTAGTTTAAGTCTTTTAGTACATGATGATTGTTATGTCATGCTTCCTTTATTGATATATCATCATTGTTGATTGTTAATCACAATGAAGTTATGCTATTGTAGTAAGGTTTCTTTGCGACTGAAATGTCATTATTAAATCAGTAAAGCATCAGCTTTGCTCAAGGCAACACATCTTTCTTTATTCTCTCTCTCTCTTGGCTTTTTTTTCACTGCATTAACATTAGCTCTAACTTAAGGGACTTTGGATTTTAATTTCTGGCACTTGGGCCTAACCTGGAACTTCTTTCTTTATTCTCTCTAATATTCTATTTTTCAACTACGGTAACAGTTTTACACTAGCTTTTTAGTATATCTTTTCATGTCTTTCCATTCTGTTTTTCAACTATTTCACACCAGCTTTCTAGCATTTTTACCACTGAATAACAACTAAATTGTCTTTCTTTTTTACTCATTGTATGTATTTTAGGGGTGATTGATTTGCTATCAAAACCATTTTAGATGCTAATGTTTATTTCTTTTTAAATCTTCATGTCATGTTAATCACATTATTAAATCAGTAACGCATCAGCTTTGCTCAAGGGAATATCTTTCTTTTGGCTTCTTTACTGCTAGCTCTGACTTACTTATTCTTATTTTTCTATTTTTGATTTTTGATTTTGTTCTTTATTCCATTTTTTGAGAGGTTATTGTATATAGTGTTGTTTTCACAGCTGGAAAAAAATTATCTTTGTTGGCTTTTCTTGCGTTGTTTTGTAAAATTAAATGTGGAAAATTTGTAGAAATGTTTTTCTTGACAATTCTCCGTCTATTATCTATGTACAGTTTCGCCGATAGATGGCATGTATTTGTGCAGAGCAATTATTCGGAGACTTTATCTTTCAGCGATAAATTTGGCAGGGAAGTTAACTTAAAGTTGAGGAAATTAAGAAGATTCATGGCACAGAAGTCGAACAAAATCATAATTTTCAACCTAAAACGACACATCTGATTTACTTTTTAACAATGTCATTTTAATATTATCCAAAACAAAAACAATTTTTTATTTAAATTTTAAAGATCAACTTCAACCGGAAGTATCTTTTAAGTTAATTGAACAACTTATTTTTGCATTTCCAGTTAACTAACTAAGTGCAAAATTTAAACCGGAAGTTTAATCTGTAATGGCATTAAATCATTTTTGCGAGTTTTATATCGCAACTAATCCTGGCTTTGTGCTTTACTAATCCATTCTATTCATTTATCTTTCTCTTGAAAATAAATTTACTATTTACTATTTTCCTTCCTGTTGCGGTTTCTTAACGATTTTCCAAGTACTGTATGATTGAAAAATTTTAAAAATCAATTACAAAATTGAGACAAATCGAATAAAAAAAATTTGTGCGAATACGCAACGCAGAATATTTTATTCCCTTAACAGTATTTGGGTTCATTATTTCATAACTGAAAACTACTCCAAAGCTGACGCCATTTTTAAAGTATTGTTTTTTCAAAAAATTACTCTTTTGTAACTTCATCTTCATTTTAATGTTTTTTTTTTTTTTTTTTTGTTTTTTTTTTAATAGGAAACTCCTAATTTTAAGGATCGCTTAACATGTTTCAGTATAACTGATCAATGATCATGCGCAGACAACCGGAAACGTAAATTAACACAACATTTAAATTCCACAGAGAATATTTAATAATTTTTTTAAATCTTATTTCAAAAGCTGGAAATGTTGCAGCGACTCCAAGCGGTTATTAAGTCAACTACTTTTTCTAGCAAATTATTTACGATTTTTGCAACGATGTTAGAAATTCACTGTAAGTTGAGAAATGACGAAAATTAGAAACAATTTTTATATTTTATTTCATTTTTATTAATAAATAGGTGCAAAAGAACAAGTCGAAGAAGCGGAAGTTGTTTATAGAGAAGCACAAACAATCGGTGTGGATAAACTCATTCCCATCGGCGTTCTGCGCAAATACCAATTCATGCTTAACAAAAACGGAAAAAATTCGTCGTTTTTAGTGAATTCGGTAAATAAAAAAAAAAATAAAATAAAAGATAATTTATTTAATTTTTTTTCTATATAATAAATATATATATATATTTTTTTTTGTAATCTATCATTAGCAGCAGTACGAGCAGCGACAGTTCCGACTCCGACACGAAAAAGAATTCGAAAACGGCATAAAAGTAGAAATATGGGTGTTCTTTTATTATTTTTCATATTATTTTTCCTAACTTTGTGATGCAGTCATTTCGTATTGCAACTATATAACCGTTATGCTAATGCGATTTGATTGACCGTTAGCAGTCAAATGATCTCGAGATCGACACGTAACGTAAATATGGCGCCATTAATTTTAGTTTTTCTTTACAAATAACTTTCCATTAACTTCTTTCCATTACATCTTTTTATGACTTTTAATCCTACTTTCCAACTATTGTGTCTTCGAAAGAGACTTTCTAGATTAAGATTAGATTTAAGTTTCTATATTTCTATTTATATTTAAATCTTTTATATGTTTCTAGTTAAGCCTATATTTTGTCTTTAGTTTAAGCCTTTTAGTACATAATCATTCTTATGTCATGCTTCGTTTATTGATATATCATCATTGTTGATTGTTACTCTCAATGATGTTATGCTATTGTAGTAAGGTTTCTTTGCAACTGAAATGTCATTATTAAATCAGTAAAGCATCAGCTTTGCTCAAGGCAACACATCTTTCTTTCTTCTCTATCTCTTGGTTTCTTCTTTTTCATTGCACTATAACTTAAGAGATTAATCTCTGTCACTTGTCTCTAACCTGGCTTCAACTAACTTTTCATTGCTTTAGATTGGCTTTACTGTAAATTTTTTGTATCTTTTCATTCTGTTTTCCAACTAACTGTGGATGGTGGTTTTGTTAGTAACTTTAGTTCATAAAACAAGAATTAGCAATTATACAGCAAAGTGTACAGTAAAAAAATTGAGACAAAAGGCCACGAAGTGCTCCTTCGATTGGTTCAAATTCTCATACATCCCATAGACCTGAGGTACGCCGCGATGTCCTCCCGGCGACAACGTGATAGGGTGAGGACGAACCTCGGGGTCCTGCTGGTGGTCATGCAGTACACAATCACGTCCCGCCTATCTATTCACAATTTAAATATTTGGTTTCGGAGTTCGTTGATCGTTAAGGGTGAGACCTTGCGTTCGGTTGTGTAGCAGTCTCTGGGTTTTTCTTGTTTCGGTTCGACGGCGCCTATCTTCAGAAAAGGTGTCTTCTTCGAGCTGCCTGGACTTTTCAGTCACACAGACACAGACAACTGAGGAATATATATATATAGATAGATAGAAATAGATACTACAGAACATGAGTAACAACTCCCTTTTGCTTCTCATTCTTATGTAATACACATTCATTCATTCATATTACTTCTTAAATACATTACCTACCAATTATCAACCCTTATATCATTCTACATTAATACAAGTCACAATTAACAATTAACTCTTACAATTCAGATGTTTATCACTTATAGTCTACAATATATTTATTTATAACACACTCAACTATGTTTCCACTATGAATGTCCACTTACGAGAAATGGGTGCCATTCATGTGTTAACTAGTTTAGCATTGTCAAAACCATTATCAGTCCTGCGTGGGTATTTAAATTTAAGTGTAGATTTTGTGTCATACTGCCATTAATTCGCTACAGAATATTACATCCTGATATGGTGGTTTTGTGGTAAAATATGTGCTCCGCACGTTCATTGAGTCATTAGTACGTTATAGAAAGTCTCAAAACTATACTGTATCTCTAATAATCGGTGTAATTTTATTTTGTAAGAAACAGTTGTTTTTAAACTATACAATATCATATTTTTAAATTTATATTTTAAGATTTATTTCGTCCACATCCAATTTTCCAAAATCGACTAATGCTGAAATAAAATGAAATAAAAAATATTTTTTCCGATATTTAACAATCCATTATTTACTGATGCATCTCAATTTTGTTTAGTTTTTAAACGATATTTACCAACTTTTAAACGATTTACGAGAGAATGAACCCATGTTTTCAATCCGGGAACTTCCATCATTTGTACAGCTTTTAATATCCGTAAAACATTCTCTTATCTTTAATTGATGCAGACATTGAGGTTTTCATTAAATATTTTTATTACTTTTAGTTCTGCTTTACAAATAACTTTGCAGTAACTTTTATTATTATGCACATGATTGACTTTCCTGTTTTTCAACTGTTGTGTCTTTAAAAGAGACTTTCTAGATTAAGATTAGGTTTAAGTTTATATATTGCTACTTATAAGTAGAAATATATAAACGTTAATATTATATCTTATACGGTACGGTACATTTAAACTTTTCATTTGTTTTTAGATAAGCTTATATTTTATCCCTAGTTTAAGCCTTTTAGTACATGATCATTCTTATGTCATGTTTCCTTTGTTGATATAACATCATTCTTGGTTGTTACTCACAATGATGTTATGCCATTGTAGTTTGGTTTCTTTGCAACTGAAATGTCATTATTAAATCAGTGAAGCACTAGCTTTGCTCAAGGCAACACATCTTTCTTTATTCTCTCTCTTTTGGTATCATCTTCTTCTTCACTGCACTAACACTAACGTTTTATTGGGTTTTATATCTACATAAAGTTCACTTTCAATTACAGGAAAAATTCGTAAAATTAGTGAACCAATTGAAATTTCTCACAAAAATGTTTTATTAGACTTTACACTTTTTCTAGGGGCGGACTGGCCATCAGGTGAATACAAAGATCTGATTTAAAAAGAATCAATTTACAGCAACATAGGATTAATTGGTCAAAGAATTCAATAACTGACGCATTAATAGCTTCTGTTCTCTTCAAGTTTTTGCTGCCCTATTGCCGGTTTTTCTTACTCTTCACACGTTCTTCTCATCCACCGAGCTACTTCGCCTCATAAGGTGGAAGATGTCAGCAGTGATTTTATATCTTCTCATTCTGATTTTCAGCTGTGGTATATTCCAAACGATTGTTTTCGCGGTTCGAAGTGTTATTAAGTAGTCTAAGTTATTTTGGCAATTGAGTGTAAGGTTGTGCATAGTTAATTTTGGCTGGTCCATGCTGAAATAGCCTGAAAAAAAATTATAATTAAAAACTCAGTTTATAATAAAGTAAGTAAACAAGTGAAACGTATGCCATACGAGCTTTTTGCTAGGTTCTGACCCACACTCTCACTTCTCACTTCTCACTTCTCACTCCTCGCCTACGTACATCTTCTCGCTTCCATACTCACACGTACACCCCACACTCCACACCCACACCCCTACACCCCTCACAATAACAACAATGCCTCACTGATTACAACATTTGTTCTATGATATTCCCTACACCCGACACCCCTCATCCACATCTCACTCTCGCACCTCATGTTCTCTGCACCCCACACTCGGGCGTTGGTTGCTGAAGATCTTGTTTTTTTATATGCAGTTTCGTTAAGTGTTATTTCCTGATCATGTTCGAGAAATGTTCAAAAGAATTAATATTTCTATCATTTTTAAAACTTAATTGTATCTGGTGTTCTCGATTCGAGATTTAGGTTTGGAATGACCATCTCGTTTTTTGCTTGTTTACTGCACTTGTTTACACCTGATGTTTCTTAGAGTGATGGCATTCACTGTACCTTTGTTTTTAAAGCTTTGAATATTAAAGCTTTAAAAAATCGTTTTTCTTCACATTTGTGTATCAAAAACTGTTTTTAAAAAACTCCAAAAACTAAGATATTGAATGTCACTTGATTTTTTTGATTATTTTTATATATGTAACTTCGTGCTTTGCTATTCCGACACTACTCGGCACTGCACTTAAAAGCTGGAACTGATAAAAAAAACTCGAAACAGGAGAAACCGATAATGTTCTTAACGTTCGGTCACTGTGCTACTGCTACCGTACTTCCGGTTGTGAGTTTTCGGGTTTTTCTGAATTGAGCCAAGGGTGTCAAATTCGTTGCAACCCATTAAATTTATTTGGGTTTAATCGTTTTATTTATTTGTGAAGAAATTTAATTAATTATTTTTTTTTGCTTGAATTTGTGGTTTTAATTTGAAGTTCTGATTTTCTTTGAACTTGTGCGTTATTAATGATTTATCTGAACTTGTGTTTTATTGGTGCTTTTGAACTTGTGTTTTACTTGTGATTTATTTTGAACTTGAGTTTTAATTATTATTTATTTGAATTTGTTTTGATCGTGTTTTATTTGAAGTTGAGTGTTTAAATTTGAGTTTAATTAATTCCGTAATTTGTTTTGTATTCACTGGGTTTCTTGTCTCCGATCTCGGGACGTCCTGAGAACGAGACTAAAGAAACTTTACTATAAATACCCGTAACAAACGAATAAAAATCAGTTGTGCTTTTAAACATCTAACCGAACCTGTGTCCGAGTCCCTTTTGACCGGGTGGTCTGAACGACCAACAAAGAAATTGTGGTGAAATTTTTATGTTAAGTTCAAGTTTCACCTGCTGCTCCCTTTTGGCTTCCGTATGTGAGAAGGGAGAAATCGAACTGTAAAGTTTTATTTCTCCAAGTTATCGTTTTTTTGAAGAAAAAGAGAAGTTTAAGGAAAATTAAATCTTCTCTTTGATGTTTTTAGGTTTTTATGATGTACAAACGCGATAAGCATGTTTCTACATCATATTTTTGTATTTTAATAACTTTTTTGTACTTTTGAAATAAATGGAATAAATTGCAAAGAATTTATTCCCAATATTAAAATAAAGTATTTCTGACCTATTTTTACTGTTTTTACTGGTTACATTTGGCTACAAAATGATTATTTCATAAATAATATTTTGCAGTGAGGGCTTAAAATAACTAAGTCACTGCCACTGTCCACCAGCTTTCCCCTTTGGCGACCAATTAAGGGCTTAATTGGCCCCACTTTGCATTGAGGCTTTGTGTTCTTGCATGCACCTGCATACAATTAGCAGGTGACTGCACTCAGAACTCTTCCTTTAGATGACATCACTGGTCAGCTAGACCAATGATGTCCAACTTAGAGGGCGCCACTGTGTTTCCTGCTGGGGAGATTATTTAAGTCTCAGCAGCAGGGCAAGCTTCATTCCCCACACAAAACCGAACTGTAAGCTGTCCGAATATCGATTACGAGTACTGGATTTTAGAATGTTGTGCGAATCTAATTTAAGGCACTCATCCTCAGCCGTTACAATTTCCCTAGAACAAATTTAAATAATTTTAATTTCTCATCGCGAAAAAGGGGTCGAGTACCTCGTGGTACGGCGTGGTAAGATAAATGGAAGGTACCGCTCATTACCACATTATCACCACTGTTTAATAAGATGGCGGAGTGGTCTGCGGATTTGCTCTTCTGTGATCAAGATCATAAACCAAAATTTAAAAAAAATTAAAATTTATATTTTTAATTATTTTTAAGAAGGGAATAAAAACGACTTTTTTTTTGCATAATTTTAGTATGCAGTACGGTAACCACAATCAATCGCGACCCGTGAGAAACCTTGTTTATATACCAGAGGGTGCTGTATGTTAATTTTCATAAAGTCGAAATGACGTTATTACTTATTGCGCATAAAGATTTGCATTCATTCTATAATTCAATTACCACTTAAATCGTGTTATTTAAGTATCGCCCTCCTGTTTTTCCAATCTCTTGCAGAAGAAGTGCAATACCACAATACTTGACGACTCCAATCGAAATGGAAGGAGCGCGTGCCAATTTTGATTTCGCTTCTGCAGTCTACGTAGCAACCCCAAGAGACGCCACCGCCAATGACGACATTTTGGATGCCGTAAACGAATTAATTGGCGAACACGACGTCACCTCCGGTCACTTAACCATCATCGGGTTACAGGATTACAAAACTGGTTATTTACTAACACTTTTAGACGAATCCTTTGCGACGAAATTGATCACCCAAAACAACACCAATTTTAATTCGAGGGAAATTGAATTTTCTCCTTGCTTCGCAATTTGGGTCACTATCAAGGGAGTTTGCGCTTATACCAAAATCGAAACTGTCGTCACCGAAATGCAAAAACACGGCCAAGTGTTTAAATCCCATTTTGAAACCCATCGTGGCGTTTACAGAACTGGAATCGCTAAGGTAAACATGCGATTCACCTCAGATTTGCCGGAAACTGTTTGTATCGATGGCGCCATCGCCACGTTGTCTTACAGCGGAATGCCGCCGCCCCTTAACCCCCCGTTGCGATGTTACAACTGCGACAACCTCGGCCATATGAGCTTTGTATGCCCCGAACCTTGCAGATATTGCAAGTCCACGAAACACAAAAGCGGAGAGTGCGAAATGAGACAGAAATTTTACTAATTATATAATTTAATACCTATTTGGCCTTAAAAATAAATATAATTTTATTATTTCAATGTTTAATTGATACATTTACATCTTTATTTGGCATTTTTACGCGTTTTTACGTCATCTTTTGTATTTAAAAAGCAAAAAAACTTGAAATGTCGTTATCAGTTGAATAAAAATAAAAACTTCATATTCGTTTAAGAAAATATTAAAAATTCTCAAAAATGACGAACATTACAAACAATTATCTCTAAAGGTGATTTTTTTAATCATAACTACAATTTAAGAAAAGTCAAGATTTTTTTTTTCATTATAAATAAATGTTGTAGAGCTATTGCTTTTTGCAATAAAGTTTAATATATTTGCCAAATGACCAAGTTATTTGGGTTAGAGTCAATTATCTAGAAAGAAATTTTTCAAAATGTGTAAATCTTTGTGAATTTTTTCAAATCTGAAGTTTTTTGTATAAAATTTTTCAAAAAACTTAAAAATGTTGAGAAATTATTATAAATTTTTACCGATTTAAAAAATCTCGCGAATCTTTGTAAGTTTCAATAAATTTTCTAAAAATTCGTAAAAATCCGTCAACAAATGTTTAAAAATCTTAAATTTTTTACAAATCTTAGCAAGTTTCGAAATTTATTTTAAAATATTTTTATGAATCTTTAACAAATCATGGTAAATTCCTTAAATCTCATCGCGGTTATTTGAGTTTACGGATCATAATATACAAGTACGACAGTGCCATCTTCAGACAGGAAAAAAAAAATAACCCTAACGTTGAGTTAAATAACGTGCAGCATTACTACTCTTGAGCAAAATGCATGTAAGGACTTGGAGACACGTCGATGCCCAGCAATTTGAGTGGAAAGAAAAATGAAGGAAGAAATTAACGAGTCAGAAATGAGTGTGATCGGTCAAGTGGGACTGGAGATCACTGCGTAAAACTTCCAACTCGACCCGCGTTTTGCCATTTTGTTAGGCATAGAAATGGGAAGAGAGCAGAGAACAGCTGCAGCATCCATGTCTCCATCTTGTCTGGCGCACGTCTTGCATCAACTGATGTCAGGGTTGAGTCACGTCGCATCGCTCGACTCGATTTGCCAGATAAAAAACTCAAAACACCTTAACGAATTTCCGCAATTGAATAAACAGTTAGTTGTCATGCTCTTCCAACAATGTGCTTTGAGCAAATGTACACATCTTTGTTGACAATTAAGATGGTGAAATCTGGCCTGTCAATAGCATTGACCCAACGTTGGCAGTTTTCTTAAGGTTGGAAAATGCAGAAAAAACACTCCTTTCATGTAGAGTTTGTTGGCATATGTGGAATCACTGTTGCAACTCTTGCACACACTGAAAAACTGTTTATAGTGTTTACATTTAATTTTTATCTCCTTTAATCTGTGTAATGTGGTTTAAAATTTGCTGTCGTTAAATCCGAGAGTTTAACCCAAAATTATCAGCAATTAGACCGTTTGAAATACTTTTTAACTTATAAAATACGCAGTAATCCACTAACCATTGTTTTAAAACTGCCGCCGTTAAGGCCGAGTTTTTCAACAATAGTCGCCAATAGTTGCCACTAGATGGAGTTGGCCGATTGTTATGCCAGCGCCAGATTTAACACCAACATCAAAGAATCAAGGATGTAGATCCTTCGTAGAATGTGGACGAGAAAGGAGAAGTTGAAGTACAAACCTGAAGAGGAATTAATCTACAATCGATCACTTCCGTTTGCTGACAGCTTGGACGCAGATTCCAGTGTCCAACTGACATTGTAGAATGGGGACGAGAAAGGAGAAGTTGGGGTTTGAACCTCAAAGGGAATTAATCTACAATCGATTACTTCCGTACGCAGACAGCTTGGACGCAGATTCCAATGTCCAACTTGCAGAAATCAAAGCAAATTTAGGACGAGCGATATTGCTCAAGGATTTTAGGCCCGGTTGTCGAATTTGGACCCAACGTTTTGCCAAGTAATTTTATTTAAAAAAAAAACGTATAAAAACTTAATTATAAGTGTGTTTCGTTTAATTAACCCATGAACTTTTCTTGTTTTTTAGAACCTTATTAACCTGATGTCTCGACTGGCCGTCGATACGATTGGTTACATTAATTGGGAACCTTACATTCCAATGGTAACCCTTTAATTCTTAGATGTTATTTATTTTTATACAGATATTTTTTTCGGATTTAGATATTTACCAAGTTGCTCAGATCATTTAATCTTCAAGTTGGATCTTGCAAGTATAAAATCGTCAGACTGGGATATACTTTTGAAGTCGGCTCAGCGGTCAACTTTATCGTTGCAATGCTCGGCGGTGGCAGCAGTTGTCAACAACATGTCACGAAATTATTCAAAGCAATAGAATCGTACTATCATCCATCAAACAATGGCAATTGGGACGTAAGTGAATCGATTTTGAGTCGTGTCAAAGCAATATCTTAAATCAAATTTTATAAAAAATATTTTAGAAGCAGCTACAGCGTCTGTTACAGGAACTTCCTGAGGCGTTGGTAAACAGATTGTACAGAGAACGATGCAGAAAACCGAGGATTCCTCAAAGTCATCATTTAACCGACAACGATGTGAGCGAATTTGTCGAAAGCATCAAGGGTTGCGTTTTTTTAGCCATGTTTAGCGTAACCGGGTCGCCGTATTCTGCCAAAGCAATGCGGTGTCTTTCAATCATGAAACCGGAAGCGGTGATTCCACCATTACTAGAACGGTAATAATAAATTTTTGGTGTCAAAAAACAAATGCTAATTTAATTTTTAGTTTGTATTCGGCTTTAGAGACGCTTACTGAGCCGCACACACTTACGGCAACGATGAGTTGTTTTGTGTCTGTTTCGCGTTCGCTGGTCAGGGGCGGGAGTAATTTCCCAGAAGGACCTGCGCACGTTATTCCACTTCTGCTGTCCAGTTTGCCCGGAATTGATCCTAACGATTTTAACAAATGCATTGCTACTTTTAAATTTATTAATGCGTTTGTGACGCTCGTGCCTCTCGTCGACTGCTCCTCGGCCGTGGGGTGTAAAAAATTGGAACTAACTGAGGTAATTTTGAGTTTTAAAAAGAAGAAAAATTAATTTTTATTAACTAAAATTTTTGTTTTATTTAGCGAGAAGAAGAATTATGTCTGTCGACTCGAGAATTTGAGGATTTCGTCTTGCAGTTCATGGATCGTTGCTTCGCTCTTATAGAAAACAGTTCGTCAGAACACACGGCGTCTTTAGATCGAGAAACAAAAGGGATGAATTCGGAAGAAGAAATATTATTCTCACAGTTATCATCGACTTTTATGAATATGTTAATGCAGTGTTCGTCCGAAATTTATCATTCGGCACTGACTAAACTACAGTCGTTTGTCTGCGGTCGGGTTTTGGAAACCAAAGTGTCTGGGAGACTGGCTGCTCAGATGTGTGGAGCTGCATCAATGGTTTAAAAGAAATATAATTTACAAATACAAAGTTTTTATTAATATTTTTCATTTAGGTTCAACCAAGTTTGGCTTTGAAAGCGTTCGTGCCACAACTTTGCACAACGATTCTGAGTTGAGTGCGGCTGAAGAGGTTTTGCAAAAGGAAGTGCTGGATACTGAATTGTTATTTAGTTTGCAACTTCTTTCAGAGGTTTGAAATTCGAAACTTTCATATTCTTCGTTTTTGTTTAATTTCAACATTTTTCTTTTCTCGCTTTGAATTTAGGTCGTGCGTTGCAGGGGAGACGAATTGGTCAAATATAAAGATGTTCTTGTCGAAGTACAGTACTTCATCGCACCTTACATTTAACCAGCAAACCTGGATATTTATTATCCCATCAGTTAATGAAAAATATTTTGAACTCTCTCACACGGATTACTCCTGTCGAATTTCGCAGCACGACGAATGACTTCGATCAACCCATGTCGGAGTATTTACCAATTAGGGTAAGAAAGATTTAATGCATTTTTTTTAAATAATAAGAAATTGTTTTAATTTAGGACTGGGGTAAGTCAGGTGACGTGCGTGAATTGAATTTAACGTGGCACATTCCGACTGCCGAAGAAAAAGCGTTGGTTGAAGAATTGTGTCAAACTATTTTGGTGCCAGAATTGAAAAAGTTGGAAAAGGTTTCCGATAACGAACTGATAATGACCAGGTAATGTTTTTATTTTTTATTTTTATTTTTATAAAATTTAAATTTAAATTTTGTGTTCAGAGAGGAAAGTGAACGCTCTTTGTCGATTGTTTTAAAATTTATTGTGGGTGCCGCAGCTGTTTTACCATTGTGCGATGCCGATTCAATGAATTTGTAAGTTTTGCAAAAAATAATTTGGTAAATTAAAATGTCACTTTTCTCAATTTTTACAGAGTTGATAGTCGAGTGACGTTGAATTACACTCCTCATACATTCGGGACGGACACAGGCGGAATAAAATTAGCGGACGGCGGACACGTGAGGAAGAAAATATCTCAAGTTATACACAAGTTGCTCGACTTTGTGTTGAGCACGTCAGAAGATGACACTAACTCTTTATACCAAATCACTCTAGTTCGTTAAAAAAAATTGTTACAATTTATTAATATTAAATTTTTTTTATTTTTATTTTTAATGTAGATTTATAAGCATTTGCTTTTTTTTCTTGGCGTCATCCGGGAAAACTTTGATGCTCGATGGGACAACAGGCGTTATACTAAAAAGTTAATGGAAAACAAAGTAAAATAGATAAATATTTATATCCACAAATTCGGATTACCGGTAATAATTTTGTTATTATTTTAAGTTGCTAGGGAAAAAACAACATCCTCGATCACTGCTAATAGAAAGAACACAAAAGCAACACGAAGTAATATAAGTTCGCTTCATTTTTGTACGAGGCTATAATTTACTAAAATTTACTTCTACTTTTAGTTGTTCGTAACAAATCGAGTTAAAACGACGTATACGCAATTTCAGGAGGAAATAATGAATGATCTATTTCTGTTGTCTACTAGTCACTACAGTAGAGTAAAAAAAAAAAAAATTATTGAAATAATTCAATTTTTTTATTTTATTTTTTTTTAGGTTCGATTTATTTTAAATGAAAGCTTTAATCAATTTACCTTTTCCTACACACGATTCGTTTCCAAAGTGGAGAAGTTGTTGCACGACGATTCAAATGTGACTCACGAGCAATTCGAGGTATGATTTATTTACTTACGTTTTTAATTTGAGTTTATTTCAGTGGATTTTTTTTTTAATTTTTAGGGTGCACTGGACGTAATTTTAGGAAGTGTAATAACACAATCGCTTCTCACTGAACACGATTGGAAAGCGTTGAACATTTTGTGGCCAGCAGTAATAAAAGCTCAACATTCGGACAAACCGTCCATCATCATTTTAATGGACTTAATGTCCATTACAGTTCGGGTGAACTTTGAGACACTCACAATCGAGTGGAAAGTACGGAGTACCGCACAATTATCCGAGATTTTATGAATTTATCAATTTTATTTTGTTTTTTCTTAGTCGACTGAGAAGTGCTCGGGACGAGCGAAACTTTTATGGAACGAATCGAGCCCAAAGTGCAACTTACCCATTCCAAGTGACGAAGAAATAACTTTAGCAGATAGTGAACTTGAAAAAAGCAATTCCAAGAGATTAAGGTATAGAAAACAAATCGTAATTGTGTTTTTAACTAATCTACTAAATACTCTAAATATACGGTACTCGGTTCGTACGATTGTCGTCGCACTACTTGCTCTAGATACACTAATACTAGAGGGCGCCAACAATACCAAACATTTTTTAATTTTTTTTTTAACAGCTTATATCACAGTTTAGTTGAAACAATAGTTGAATTAATCAATAGTGGCACTCTGTGAGTATAAAAAATTGTAAATTATCAGTTCATATCTATTAATTTAGTAATTTTGTTTATTTACAGACGATGGCGCTATAATTATTTAGGCTTACGTATGTTGTCATTGCTCACACGTCACGACATTCCTCTTCCCGCGACTGCTGTCAAAGTTTTTGTTCAAAATCTTATCCACGAAACACTGAGAGTTCGACAACTTTCCATTAACACTGTTGCTGCCATTTTGAAACAGCAAAAAAAACCACACAAAAAGATGGAGATCAATCCGTACAGTGTGGACGAAACTGGCGTCATCGATCCGAGTCTTGACAACGCACCAAATAGCTTCAAAGTGTCTCCTGGTCATCGTCCCGATAACGAATGGTTACAATATCGTTACAAAGCTAGTCCACTTAAAAAAGAAGACTGGGAAAAACGGGTTTTCAGTAACAAAATGCACTTGGGCTACTACTGTTGGCCGAAGTGAGTTAAGAAATTATTATTTTTTTTTTATATAACTTACCATATTTATTTATTTATTTATCTAGAAAAGTGTTTGTTTATGCGCCGTATTCAGAACAGCCGTCTGTTGATCTAAAATTAGAAGGATTACTGCCAGAAGAAGCAGTTCTATATGAATTCTTTTGTCACGAAACGAACATCCAACAGTGGATTTCACTTCTGTCACTCGAAGACAAAAAAGGAGAAGATAGATTCGATGTTAATCGATTTTTTCTATTTAAAGTAAATTAGAATACGTGCATGATTTTTGATTTTTACATTTAAATTGAAAAAAATACTTTTATTTTTTTAGGGTTTATTTCGTAACTTCGGTGTTAGTTTTCTCGAATCGTTTCGTCCACATTTAGAAAGACTGGTACGTGAGCCGCAGGAAAGCAGTCAACGATGTGCTGCCGAAATTATCGCAGGTTTAATCAGGGGCAGCAAACACTGGCCATTCGAAATGGTAGAGGTCATGCGCGAAATGCTGCTGCCGATTTTACGAACTGCGTTTACAAAAGTCACTGTAGAAACGGTCGGCGATTGGGGAATGTGTATCGCAAATGCTTCGGTTGTATTTGCCGATTTTACAATTTTCAAAGTAAATTTTTGATATTTTATTTTGTTGATTTTTTTTTATGGAGGTCGGGGATCCCAATCGTCTTCATTGGCTGATGGAATTATTGATGGAAGAATCGGTGAGAGCCACTGAAGGCTCGTTTGTCGAATCGAGGTGACATTAATTTTTTTTTTAATTTAATTTTTTTATTAATTTTTTTATATCGATATTAATTTTACACATTATCTATTTTCAGTCGCTTGTACATTCTACAAAGTGGATTAGTGCAGCAGGAATGGCGAGTTGCCGAATTATTAAATCGCCTTTTAGATAACTTGAAGCCTTATTTGGCCCATCCGTTTTCAAACGTCCGTGAGAGAATCGGCTCGTACGTGATTTATGTTACAAAAGTCATGAAAAGAAATTAAATTAATTTTTACTTTTTAGGGTTTTGACCAATATATTTATCATGGACGTGAGTTTTCTTAACGCTGTTGCCATCAATTGTCCTCGGAGATGTGAATTCGTTTGCGAAGTGTTGCCGCAGTTGTCCATTTTGGAGTCGGAGCTGACCTTGAATTCGTCTTCGGATTTAAACAATGCGAAAAGCAATCTGTTGCTTGTTGATGACACTGTTACGTCTTCGGGCGACGCGCGTAACAATGCAACCGACAATTGTTGCGACTCGTCAGAACGGACAACGGCTTTGGCTCTCATGAAAACAGGTTAAATAAAAAGTTATTTTAAATGTCAAAATATTTTATAAACAATGTTTTATTTTTTTTTTTTTTTCAGTTTGCAAATTTTTATTTGCGGATTTGTGTCGACCCGCGTTCACAGTTCCATCCGAATATTTCAAATTTTTGCCCGTGGTTTGTAATTCAAAATAAAAATGTTGAATGAAAATTTCAAATTATTTTATTTTCTAGTTGTTGGAGAATAACAACAACGACGAAGAATTAAAGCAAGATTGCATCGTGGTCGTTGATTCATTGGGTCAAGCCTACTTGACTCAAAACAACATACAAGTGGCAGTTGAAATTGTCGTTCAGATTTCGACTAATGTTTCGTGGCGAGCTCGAGTTTCGTGTCTCTCGTATCTTCAATCGATGGTGTTTAGTAATCTTTTCAACATCTTGAAACGAGATGAATTAGTTTCCCAAATCTGCAAAGTTGTTCTAACATTGTTGGAAGACGAGAGAGTCGAGGTGCGGGAAATGGCTGGAACTACTTTGAGTGGCTTCTTCCGTTGCGAATTCATTAAATTCAACGAGGAATTGCTGGTAAATATCAAAAACAAAATTTTATACCGCAAAATTCAACTAAATGTCATTTTTGTAATTTGCTAGAAACAATTTAAAACGAAATGTTCGAAGAAATTGGAGTTCAAAGACCGCAGAACGCCAAAGTTTCCCGAAGCGGTCATTGAACGTCATGCTGGGATAATAGGATTGTGCGCCTACGTAAATGCGAACCCTTACGACGTTGCCGAAGAAATTCCCGACATTCTGATGATTTTGAGCGATCATTTAAATGACCCTCAACCTATTTCTGTGAGTTTCATTAGTAAATATTTTTTTTCCGAGTGAATTTTTATTTTTGTTTTAAATTGCAGCTTACAATTAAGACAACTCTGTCTAATTTTCGACGGACTCACAACAACAACTTGCGGGATCATAAACTGAAGTTTTCTGATGATCAATTAGCGGTTCTAACGGATCTTTTAGTCTCACCCAGTTATTATGCGTGATGCAGTCAACATCAAAGGTCCGAACATCGTAGTAAAAAATCTCTACTCGCAAAACTACCAACCACAACGGAAATAACACAGGGATCTACTTGTCTAGTCGATTCGATTCCTATTCCAGTAGACATCTCGATTCTCTCAAACATTTTCGGATTTATTTTTATCGAGATAAAGAATTGGCGATGTTCGATACGGGATCGAATTCGTGGATTGATTTAGATGTTGTTAATTTTAAAAATGCTGTGTTTGTTAATTACGACGAGATTTTCCACGATTTTGAAAACGCTGAGAAAGAAGATATCATTTAATATATGATAAAAAAAGAAATCTAAAAGAAATTACCTATTATTAAAAAAATTATGATGATAAACTGTCGATCATTTCATTGACTATGAAGCCGAAGTTAATCGACGGTTTTTACTTTGTTCACGTTATTTTCAGTTGCAGTTTTTTTCTACTTTTGGCTACGAATCTTCAGTTTTTCACTGATGACTTTGATCGACATCTTGATGACGTCATTGCGAAACTCCGCCCACCTCGGAGAACAATTGTTAGATTTAACACCAACCATTCTTGTCGTTGCGTGTCTCAGTGTCTGCTTTTATTTTATTTTTCGAATTCGAACCGAGGCTTAAAACGTTCGTTGCGAGGGTTGGGATTTGATATGATCAAATCTTTGATTTTGTTGGTGCAATCGGCCGTTAATCGTTAATCTTTATATTTCAGAGTGAAAACATCGCAAAGATGGACAAGAAAAGGTGAATTTTTTGGAAATTTTCTCTTCTTCTATGATGTTTTTTAAAACATGGAACTTCTCTGTCGCAGGAAGAACGATCGCGAGCCGGACAAACCACCAAAACCGAAGCTTCTTTGAACAACTTCACTATTCTGTTTATAATTTTTAGACACCCAAGACATCTGCTACGGTATTTTACTATTTTCTTACCCGGTGCTGCGTACGAAGCGATTGTGATTTTAACGTGAGTTTTAAGTTCTGTGTTTAGTTTTTCGTGATTTAAAATTTTATCATCGAGGCTTTTTAGCATTGCGTAACCTTAAACTCCTTCTCCGGTCGTTGGATGCGGGTATCTAACAACTGCCAATTCGGCGACGTCCGGGTAACGATTCTTTAATTATATCAGAGCAGACTTTAAACGCACCCAATCATCGGATTTCGAGCAGGTTTTAAGGGCACTTTCGGTTTGATTTTTGGGTTGAAATTTTAGGGAATTGTAATAGGCCTCGTGAGGTTGGTGCTCGAGAAAGTTTGGGTTGGTGGAAAAACAGGAAGTGCCTTCTATGTGCTCTCCAAAACGGTAAATGAGGCAATTTCTTGTGAAAATTGCAATTTGGAGCGGAAAGATTTGCCATTTTCGGTTTAATTAATCATTTCAAAACTTAAAGATTAATAATAGAGCAGGTGAGGTTGGTGTCTTGAAGATTTTGGGTTTGTGGTGTATCCGGAAGTGCCTTTTCTAACAGCTCCAAAATGGCAGGTAAAGCGATCTGTGATCAAAGTTGCAATTTGGAGCGGGAACATTAAGTTGATTTTTCGTTTTTCTCTTTAAAAAAAAAAATTAAATTTTAACTCTTTAATTTGAATTTTCCGCATTTTTTAATTAATGGCGTTTAATTAATGGTGTCTCGTTTAGACTTTACAACACTGAATTGCTCGTAGCGCGCGCCATTTTTTGTTCAGATCCAGTCTTCTCGTAGCTCGAAGCGCGTGTCTGCTTTTACGTTTTCGAATTTGGAACGAGGCCTAAAATCGATGGTTGGGGTAATGTCACTAAATCAGGTTTCAAGCAGCCAAAATCCAAACGTTAACTCGAACAAATCCACATGGTAAGGTAGTTTAATTCATTAAATGCCAATTTCACCAAAAAAATTGAAATTGAAATTTGCTACGATGAATTTTTTCAAAAATTTATAATTATATGAAAAGATTATTTCCTAGTTATTTATGATTATTAGATTACATCTGAATTTTTTTTGGTGCAATTGGCCATTAATCTTAAATCTTTGTTTTTTCGAGTGCAAACATCGCAAAGACAGACATCGCAAATCAGCAAAGATGGACAAGAAAAGATGAAATTTCTTGGTAATTTTGACTTCCTCCATGTTTTTTTTTTTTTTTTATACGTGGTAGAAGAGAAATTTCCAACAAATTCTATCGTTTTACCAATGGAACCTGGACAACAACGATTGAGGATAAAAATAAGACATTAAAGCCTTTTTTAAGCCTAATCGGAAGTAATCACAACATTAGTAAAATAGTTGAAATAATGTTGATTTTAAGTATAATTGCTAGTTAAAAGTTACTAATGCATCCATCGTTTTCCGACTTTTTAAGAAGAAAAAAAACTAGATTGTTAATACAAATTTAATTTGCATTTTTTTTTTTAATTTTTTAATTATATTTTAATTCCATGCATCTTCTGCGATGAAGAATTCTTCCACATATTTCTCAATCCAGAATCGTTCTTTAAAAACGACGAACGACCGATATCCCAATCTTACAAGAACCACGTGACTACTGTAGACTATATACGTGCAAAACCAATTTCCTTACAGGCGATTTGACGCAATTGTTGACGAAACATCGCTACCACCTGATGCCCATCATGAAAGAAATGAATCAACTGAATCAAATTCCTTCGAGAGACGAACCATTAATCAAGCAACGAAAAGAAGTTGTCCGCAAGAAGTCTTCGGCGAGCATTGCGACACCGATGACTGAAATCATGGACGAACTCTTCTATAAGAAGAAATATTTCATAGAGATAGAGAATAAGATCAAACTAATCGAAAGTGAATTCGAAGCAAATTTTAGAGTTTAAACTCTCTTCTGTTTTTAGACAGATCGATTTATCCAAAAGATTCAATTTTCATTAATTTTTGAGTATTTTTTTTACTTCAAATGTACTTTGGTTTTGTTTTGTGACGAACAGTGGAGTTTTTTTTCCAGTCACAAAATGGTTGGCAGTAATCTCGTAAAGTGTAATTTCTTAAATTTTAGGTTAAATTTGGTGCTTTAACGATATTTCAGAGTATAAAGTCGATAAGGAAAAAACGTAAAATCGAAACGTTTTCTTGTCGACTTTATACTTTGCATCAACGTTTATCACATTTTCGTGCACCGACTCGAGGTCCAAGAAAGTGACAAAAGCTCTCGTCAAACTTACATTCAGGAGCGACCCGACCAAACTGGCGACGACGAATTCGTAAATGAGTGTTTTCGTCGTCAGTTTGTTCAGGTTGTTTCGAAAACCCGAACAGGCAAAATGGACGAAATGGGAAATATCACTTTCAATAGACTGCAAACGCAAGTGGAATTTAATTTACATTTTATTGCAGTTGTCCGGAATTGTTACTTTTGTATCATGTACAACGCCGGAATATGATGTCGGTTTTCACAATTTTAATGATTTTTAATCATCTTTTTTTTTTTTTTTTTTAGGTGACTTTAACTACCCACTTACACAACAAGACTTTTGTTTTTCGTTTTTATTTTAATTTCATTTGATAATTGTAAGTTAATATTTTTAATTTTAGTGTTCAAATTACGAGTGAGATGAAACTGGATTGATTGATTTATCGTGAAAATTACTTCAATCGTCATCTAGAGATGAAACTAAATACTATTTACATTGAAATTACCAGAAGTAAATAAACAGTGTGTACTAAATACGTTTCTCTTAAGCCAATCCCAACATATGTTTGCCCTTAATAATATAATTCCATTTGTGACACTGCTAATAAAATGTTTTTAAGTTTTCTAAATATATGTACAATAAAAATAAATATTATTATCGACATCATTTTGTTATCAATTCTTTTTTCTTATTCGGAAGTGATTTGGTAGTCGCGAGATCTGTCCACTCATGAAAAAAATAATTTACATTTTAAAATAATTCTGCTATTGGGCTTAATGTAACAACCACATTTTTTTCAAAATTGATTACGTTTGAGTTTATTTCCTCACGAATTCAAATACAACAATTATTATGCGTAGTCAGGCTTGTAATCGTAACATTTGGTTATTTTTGAACCAATTTTTCAACTTTCTCAAATCACTTCTGTTTATAGTAGAAAAGCTAGATCTTGGTGCAAGGAGTTTAAACGATATTGGAAGCTCTGCTAGATTAGCCGATGAGAGAAAAAAAATGAAAAAGTGACCAAATGGTTTTTTCTGAGCAAGACGAAAACGTCAAAGTGCAAAGCTGCCCCTCCGAGCGAATTGACGAAATTTTTCAAGATATTGTTTTTTTTTTCACTTTAGTAATCTCTCACGACACGATGAATCACCGGAATTTTAATTTCGCGTCACGTTAATGGTCCTTAATTTACGATCGGTTCGTTTTATGGACGGAATCGGTTCAATGACATCGGAATCGGTTCCATGAAATTCGAATATTTTTTTGTAGGTTTTTGCTGAATTTACAGTTGTTTTTTATTTTTGTTGATTTTGTTTAATTAATCCGAAGTTGGAGTTAATTTAGCTGAAGTGAATTAACTTTGTAATTTTCAAACTCTTGGTTGTGTATAATGACGGATGGGATTACGTGATTTTTTTGTTTGTAAACATACAAAGTGATGGTTTTAGGAGGATTTTGAAGTTGAAAGAAAAACGGGAGAAAATTTGCTTTTACAGATTTTTGAGTATTTTTGGTAGTGGAAAATTAAAATTTTAATTTTTGTGATGATTTTTTTTGATTTTGAGTGTAAAAAAATCAGTTTTGTATTTTTTTTCGGGAAAAAACTTCTTTCTTAAATGATCGGGAATATTAATTGCAAATCAAATTTCTTTCAAGTCATTTTGCTGTAAATGCTTCAACTCTACATCTTCGGCAGCTAATGCTTCTACAAGTCCTGGGTCTGTTGACCATCCAGGGCCCGGTGGACCAAGATGTATCGTATTGTACAACAGCAGCAAGAATCACAATCAGAGTTTAAAGTTGAAAATTTAGTTCTGTTTTTATAAATTATTATTTTTCTTTCAGCCCAAGATGCATTGCACTGTTGGCACCAATGGTACAACACTTGTTGCAACAATAACAATGGAAGGATGGATTGTGAAGTAGGGGTTGTTTGTGTGTGTGTATTGTGTATGTGTTGAAGGAATAGGAGGAGTTTATATTTGTCCATAGTAGCTGTAGTGTGTTTAAGAACAAGATGATGAAGAAGAACACTGTTGATGTAAGAATTAAAAATTCCTACCTCTGGTGGCTGTATAAAGAATCTTTATTTTTCTAGAATGAAAATCGCTCTCTTGGTTTTGATCGCAGCAACTTGGAACCAGAAAAGATAATGGCAGCAACTCTAGAAAATGAAGTGGCTAAGTTTCACATAAAATAATAATATTTAATTTTTTTTAAATTTTTTTTAAATAATAATTAATTATTTAATTTAAATACAGAAAAGGCTGTGAGGAAACTGATTATGTAACTGCCGAAAAGGCTAAGCTGAAATGCCAGCAAGTTGTCATCGAGTATTACCAGGCTCATCTAAAGATTCTTAGATAGTAAACGATACCTAGCAACAATTCTTTGTTTAATGTATAATTATTTTGTTTATTATGTATGTGTATTATTTGCATGTATATTTATCAATTACAACAAAGGGGGTTGATGCTCGTGGTCATTTGCAGTAATTATGACCCTCCTGACGGGCGAGATGCAGCACAAACATGTGAGTAAAGTACCGGTATAGTAGATGAGTTTGCCAAAATTTATTAGTTTTAAGTAAACAGAGTGAGCCTCCAGTTTTTACCATCCAAACAATATAAAACAAAGACACTCTCAATATCAATCAAGTTATCAAGTTATCAAGTTATAATTAATTTAAATGCACCTACAAAACGCAAAAAGGCAGAAAAAAAGCAGAAGAGATCTAATAGAAAAACATTTACCCATCTTTAGAAAAAAAGATGTATAACTTATCTGAAAATGCACAGGTAAATTACATAAAATCACAATAAAGTTTATTGCAAAGGTCAGTTCTAATTAGAGATAGAGATAGATAAGTGTTATTAAAACCCAAAACAACAGAAAAAAGAAGCCAAGAAACAGAGAATAAAGAACTGAAAAAAAAGAGTAAGATATAACCAATAACCCAAGTTAAGGACAAGTTCCTAAGTCAGGGTTAATTTTAGTTTTAGAGTAGTGAAAAAGAAACCAAAGGAGAGAGAAGAAAGAAAGAAGTGTTGCCTAGAGCAAAGCCAATGCTTTACTGGTTTAATAATGTGATTAGATTTGCAAAGAAAACTTTTAACAATAGTCATAGATTTGATGCATCACATCATTATCAGCCCGAAACAATTAAAAAGGTTAACATATCAAGAATGAAAGCATATGACAACAATAAGCACATGCTAAAAGGCTTAAATTAGAGACAAATATCAGGCTTAAATTTAAGTACAAATTCAGAACCTTTAAACCTAATCTTAAGTTATATCTAAAATGTCTATTGAGTGTTGTTTAGTGAATATACTGTTCAATGCAGAGGTTGATGAAAAGATCGTGGTTTTATGTGCGTTTTTGAATTTTTAATAGGTTGTGGATTTTTTTTTTTTTTTTTTTTTTTAATTTTTGACATTTTGTTTTAGATTTTTCATGATTAGGCCCTGATTTACTTAGTTTGGCGCTAGATGGCGCTCTGCACTTCATCATTATATTTTTCATCAAATATTCGTGTCTCTTGCGAGGTTATCGATGATGACGTCATAGCGGAAAAAATCGAATCGAACAAATAACCTCTCAATCGAGTAAAATATTTGATAATTTACTCACTTTCGATATTTTATATTATTTTTGTTTTAATTTTTAGGTGGATATTGGGATTATTTAGTCGTTCGCGATTTGATCAAACATTTTCGGCATTTCACTGCAGTTTGTGGTTTGAATTTCGGCGTTGAGAACAGAAGTTGTTTCGGGCTGTTGGGAGTCAATTAAGGGAGCGGGGAATACCAGAAATCTTCTCATCGATTCCGGAGACGCGTGCGTTTATTCGATACAGTATAAACTATAACTTAAGATTGGGTTTAAGTTTAAGGTTCTGAATTTCTAATTACATTTAAGCCTAATATTTAATTTTAATTTAAGCCTTTTAGCATGTGCTTATTGTTGTGACATGCTTTCATTCTTGATGAGTGATTCTGTCTAATTGTTTCTTATAATGATGTGATGTATCAAATCTATGACTATTGTTAAGAGTTTTCTTTGCAAATCTAAACACATTATTAAATCAGTAAAGCATTGACTTTACTCGAGGCAACATCTCCGTCTTAATTCTCTCTTGGCTGCTTCTTCACTGATTTAACATTGATTTCATTTCATTTTGTTGATCTTTCTTGGCTTTTCTTTTTTGTTGGTGGTCTTTGGATTTTGTTGTGGCTAGTTGTTGAATTATGTAGTCAACAACATAATATCCCAGAATTGATATTTCCATTATCCGTTAATGTCGTCTTCGTGCTCGAGGGTGTAGTCGTACGGCGGGGTCGGGAATTCTCTGTATTTCTAAACTTTGTCACTTTCTCATCTATTTTTATTTTTCCTTCTTTGACCTGCGCATTCTTTTTTTCTAGAAAACTAGAATTATCACTGTAGAAAACTAAGAATGAATTGGCATCGGATATGGTGGCTTTTGCGAGGCAATCGTCACTTCTTAATTACCTCTTAAAATCAAGAAATATATTTGTTGACGCCGTGAAAGAGTGAGGCCTAGAAGTCGAGTAGAGCACCGTTTTATTCTGATAAACTTCACATTTACATCGCCATATTCTCCAACTCGAACAACGAACAGCAACCTTAGCAACAAACAAACAACAAGCATAACAACAATACACAATCCTTAAACCTAACAACCGAGGGCGCCACAACACTATTACATGTTCTTTATTGAAATTTGCATTAATTTCACAAATATTTTTGCACTATTTTTTCACTGAATTTTTATAGTTTTCTCATATCTAATATTTAATATGAGTAATTACGCCATTTGGCGGAATTATAATGCAGTTTTAAAGGGGACAAAAACAAAGAAAATTATTCAAAATTATTAATAATGCAATGAATTATTACTTTTTTTTCCCAGTAACAATCCATTAATAGCCTATTTTTACTTGTATCGTCAATTATTTTTAAAATTATTTAAGCTTATTTGCAAAAAACGAAGATTTCGGGTAGAAAAACACGGAATTTCATTCTAAAAACTCTAATAACACATTCCTGGGGTAGCGTAGCATTAGTCAACATAGTTTTTGCAGAGAAAAGTTCATTAAAAAAAAAAAAAAAAAAACTGTATTCTTTAACATGGAAAGATATCAACATTTTATTGGCAAAAGTTACAAGCTTTTTACACCCTCCCACCGCATCGAAAAAGTTCTGGGGTGGGATTTGCTGTTTCCATCCTCCCGCTCTTCCTATATTTCAAACCGACCAATCGTGGAGCACCTGGGACTTTGGAAACCAATCACGGGCTTTAAAAACCTGTTGATCTCCGCAATATTGGAAAAATTGTTAGTTTATGTCACTCTGATTTATTTATTTTTTTAATTTTTTTATATTTTAAATCAGTTTTTATTTAATCTTTGGATTTTTTAAGAGCGTTATATTGAAAAAGCAGCGCCACCACTATACAGCAAACGGCAAACTCCTGAACCACCTCATTTCTTCTCTGGCACTCGGCGGCATCGGTGCCATTCGTTATTCCTCTTCTTTATTTGTGTGAAAATCTCCTTCAAACTGGAAACCAACAATTTCCAATTGAAGGATTACTTCAAGAAAAACATCTCAACGCGAAAATTGAGCGCGAAAATACCGGTACTTTTCAAACTGAAATTTAACTTAAAAATTTTATAATTTTTTAACATATAATTTATTTTTCTCATTGTAGGTGCACTTGGAAACCTTAAGTTCAACGATTTAATTGACAATTTATTCAACAACAACAACACAGACCAGCGGTTTAGGATTAGTTCCATTCATCGGCACCAAATCTAAAATGGATGTAAACGAACGGTTCGTTGATAAATCTTTGCTCCGCCTTAAGTTTAAACCCCATCTAATGTCATATATGACTCTCTTTCTACCTTCATATAATGAGTAGAGACTGGATAAAGCATAGAAGCATTAAAAAATAAATTATACCATAAAATGACTATTTTTTGTAAAATAACATATTATGCTTTTTTTTTGCGGGAAAATGAATAATAACTTTAATAAATACGTTAATATAACGCTAAAATGTTAATTTCTAAATATTTTAATATTTTAAAATTTTAATATTTTTTTTACAAATTTCTTTAAGATACCCTTTTGCATGTTTCACGCAGTTTGACACGCGATTGCAGCGCCTTTTTGAATGACGTCATAATCAGCAACCAATGAGAACAGCCGATGCGAGCCGATGCTGCTGCAGTCACTTGGTCAATTCCACTTCACTCTTCACTTCATTTTCCACGTTGACATCGCGCTCTGTAAAAATCAGCAAAAAAATGAACAAAATTTCATTCAATTGGTACATGTAGTATCAAAATCATCATATTATGCATAGATGTGAGTACAAGAAAGAAATTTTAGGACGATATGACTAGAAATGAAAAGATAATTGACACGAGACGAGACCACACCCAAATGAGACAAGAAAAATATCAAAAATGGCGTCAACTTTTGAGAAATCAGCGTCAACAATGTAATAGTTTAAAATTCTTAAATGAATAAGTTGTGCTTATGATTAATTTAATCTTTTTATATTTAACAGACTCGAGGGTTGAAATTGAATGGACAAAATGGCGCTTTTCTTGTTTCGCTGATTCATCATTACTTGAGTGGACATTTTGGATTTTGTCCATTGCTGTTACTTGTCTAATGTGAATGGAATTTAAATTATATTTTTTGATTTTTAATTATTTCTTACTTTAAAATGAATTTTGTTACTTTGAATTTAAAAGATAAGTTGGAATTAACAATTTGAATTTATTTTTTGTTATTTTGGCCAGTTAAGACCACGTATCAACGCACGCATATGTGGTTCTGGTTTCAGATACGAATATTGTTTCGTCTAATTTATATTTAAGTATGTTACATTGTTAATGATTTTTTTTTAAATTCAAATTTATTCATTACTCACAATTAATTTATTAATTTTTTAAAATTGTTTAAAATTGTATTTTTTTTTTGTTTTACATATTTAATTGTCCATGTAAGACCTCACATTTGACATTTGTGAGTCGCATTGGTTTCAATGCTTTCAATTGCAGTTATTATGTAAACATATACAGTATATTGATGTAATAATCTCAAGTTATGTTATAATTTACAGATTTATTTATTTCTCACATTGAAATCAATTTCTATAATTTTGTGAATTTACAAATTATTTATTATTTAGATTTTCTGTTGTTTACTTTGGACATGTAAGACCTCACATAATTGCTGTTATGGTGGCGTTGGTTTCAATTTTAACTATTATTTTTACACAATTTTAATTATTTTTTGACATTTTTTACTTTCAAGTCAAACAATTTGATAGTTTATACTTTATACATTGTCCATGTAAGACCATGCAATAATACTTGTATGTGGCTTTGGTTTCAATAATGCATAATTAATTATTTTATTTTTGACATTTTTTACTTTTAAGTCAAACAGTGTGATGCTTTATACATTGTCCATGTAAGACCATGCAATAATACTTGTATTTGGCTTTGGTTTCAATAATGCATAATTAATTATTTTATTTTTGACATTTTTTACTTTAAAGTCAAACAGTTTGATGCTTTATACATTGTCCATGTAAGACCATGCAATAATACTTGTATGTGGCTTTGGTTTCAATAATGCATAGTTAATTATTTTATTTATTTTTTATTTTTTTGTTATAATAATTTACCGATTTATTTATTTCTCACATTGAAATCAATTTCTATAAATTTTTTGAATTTACAAATTATTTATTATTTAGATTTTCTGTTATTTACTTTGGCTATGTAAGACCACGCATTAATGCTGTTATTGGTGGCATTGGTTTCAATTATTATTTATACATATTTTATCAATTTTAACAATTTTTTTCTTTCAAATTAAGGCGTTTGATACTTTACATATTGGCCATGTAAGACCCCATGCATCAATACTTGTATGTGAAGCTTTGGTTTCAATTATGCATTATTACTTATTTTCTTTTTTTTTTAATGTTTATTTAATTTTATAATACCAAAGAAATGTTCGACAACAATGGATTTATCGTAAATAAGATTCGACCCAACAACAGGCAACTGAAGAGTTCTCACTCGACTGTGTTTTCGGAAGTGCGAAGAACGACAGTTCTACTATAACTCTAAAATGAATCACATGAGTCCTGTGTGAGTTTCTTAACATGAGTTTCACTTCTTATTTTTGGTAAATGGTTGAGCATGCGTAAATGATATAACTTCATATTAGCTCCTTTAACAACTCCACAACAGTATCGTAGTTGTCATTAGTTGTTGGCATGGTTTTAATGAGGATAGATACGTCGCCTGTCAACTATGTTTAAAGATGCACTAATTTGGCCGCCTTTTTCAGGGTGGTGTTTTTATTAATGCTGGATAGGAAACACGCCCAGAACTCATTCCAGTTTTTGATTTGATCATCGAATTTAAGTACAGTGATTTCAGGAACTCTTGTGTGACTTTGGGTCTTTGAACAATGTCAATAGTTGCATTCCAAAAACTCAAGTGTTAAGTGTGTTATGCGTGTTGTGTAATGCCACTTTTGCTTTACCTACAGTGTTCAACCATTCAGCACACTCGTTTTTTAAAACAACTCTTGACTAGAAATGTTGAGATTGTTTAAGATATATTAATTTAAAAAAATGTTAATTAAGCTGG